>JABFPT010000042.1:77124-93038 GCA_022817245.1 Nixonia krombeini | reverse complement strand
GGGGGGGGGGGGGGAGGAAGGGGAGAGAGAAAGCGGGGGGGAAACAGCAAAGGCGCGAGGAGGAGAAAGGGAGAGGGAAAGGAAGGGCGCAGGGGGAAGGGCGAGAGAGAGGGAGAGGGAGAGACCGGGGGGGGGGGAAAGAGAGACCGAGGCGAAAGAACAAGAGGGGGAGAGAGAGAAAGAGAGGGAGGTGGGGGGGGTAGATAGGTATTGTCGCGGGTGGGGGGCGGGGGCGGACGTCGCGGCTGGTGCTCGCTCAAGAGCCACGAGTGGGACATCGTTAGTGCGTTGTTACACAAGATGGCAGATGGGTCGTGTGCTGAAGACGCGGCCGCCGAGCTAGCGTACGAGAACCGCCGCGTGCCACGGGAGCGGCACAAACGCGCCCCGGAGAAGGCGTGTCAGGAGCCTTCCGGGAAGTGCGTTGTGCTGCGTTGCGACTCGAGCGTCGAGGCGGCGCGACTGTTGAGCGACGACGAGGAAGAAGACGACGAGGACGACGGGTACGGTCGCGAGAACGAGACGGTGGTGTTAGACGAGAAGGCCGTGCGTGTGATCATTGGAACGTGCGTGGTGGAGGATAGTGCCCTCGTACTCGAAACAAGTGCTCGTAATGATAATAGTGGTGCGACAATGATGATGTGCGCGCTAGAGCAGAGCTGTGAAAATGATTGCAGTACAAGTAATAGTAGTAGTAGTACTAGTAGTAGTAGCAATAGTAGTAGTAACAGCGACAGTAGTGGTACTACTGCTGGTAGTAATGTTAGAGTGAAGAGGAGGAAAATGCTCGAGGATGGTGCCGGGAAGAATGATTATTACGAGCAGGAAGAGGAGCAAGTGCGAGAGGACGGAAAGCAGCAACGGCAACAACAGCAGCTGGAGCAGGAGATAATGACGGCGGCGACGGCGGCGGTAGCGACGGCGGCGTCGGGTGACGACGAGGAGGAAGAGGAGGCGGTGGAGGCGGACGAAGAGCAGGAAGACGAGGAGGAGGACGTGGATGGCGAGGACGCCGATGACGACGATGATGAGGACGCTGACGTCGATGACGACGACGACGACGTGGAGGATGACGAGGAGGACGAGGACGACGCAATTGCCGCCTTCAAGGGTCAAATCAGAAGTGCCGAGGACAGCCTCGTTGTTGGCCCGTGTGGCAAGAAACGTTGCGCCGGTCGATACGACAGCTCCGAGAGTTCCGACAGGTGAGACACGTATACTTCTTGCTTCTTTTTCCCGCTTCTCCCCCTGCTTTTCCCTGCCTCTTAGTTTCGTATACATCGTATGCGCATTTAAAATCTGAGAGGCACGAGAGACTCCTCGCAGGATCGACGAAAATAACAGCAACCCTCCCGGAATAGTATCTCTTTCCCTTTCATCGTTTTATCCGTGAGTTTCCTCTTGCCAGTGAAGAATTACCCTCATACAAATTACGCAATTCCATTTTGTTCTTGTCCACTCTTTCCTCTAGAGTGACCCTGTACAATGGATTTGGCACGACTACGCTTCTTCATTCATGCAACTGACACCCTTGTCAATTACAGACTGTTTTCGTCTCGTTTTGCCGGATAATTTTCGTCAGAACGTCGAAGGTTGCATACGCCGTTTTGGACTCGAGCAACCAGTCTTTCAATCTGACGTTTCACTTTATTTTTTTCGCAGTCACTCGCTACTCACAATCAAACATCCCGCACACGCCAATTTTTTATGACACTGCTCATCTATTTTTTAATTCGAATTGTTCCCCCCTGAAGGCCACTGGGCAAAGTGTCGCGAAGTTTACCGCAGATATCCGTAGTTTGGATATTTCTCGTCAAATCACAAATTTCCCCTTCCACAATTTCCATTTGTTTGGTCAAACTTTGTTAATCGTTCGAGTGTTCGAAAGATGATACAATTCGAAGAGCATGATTTCCAATCACCCCTTCATTATCGGCCGAGTGATTTAAAATTATAACAACTATTTTTCAGTATTGTACATATGTTTTTTTTCGAGTGCACGCGTCCCGTAAAACTGATCTACTCTTTTGTCAGTATTTTAGGAATGAAGTGAACGCTGAAAATGAATGCAGTGTGGTACAAAATATTCATGAATAATGCATAATAAGGTGAAGAGTACACAGTGTGGGAAATCAAAGTGATTCGCAATACTCGATTAAAATTATATAAAGCGACTATTTTTACAAATCTCGACAAATGAAATCGATATCGAATCGTCGCAATAATTCTGTTCGTCGTTAAAATCAAATTATTGGGTTGATGGTTACGTGTACTGATAAACCGTACGTGCAGTTTTTTGTCTGCTTTAACGGCGAACGGAACGTATTTATAATTCATTATCTCTCTTAAAATCAGCTCTATTGTCATAGATCAGTATTCAAATATTGTTAAATTTACATTGGCATTTCATATTTCTCTATCAAATAAAAAACGTAAATATTTAAAATTTCACCAATTATTTAACGGAGCCTCACCTTCGCAGATTGAAGCGTGTCCATATGACTCGTCGCTTTGAACGTGCGTTGCGTAAAATGCATTAATCTGGATAGCCGCAATTAACGAAAGAAACGTCGCAACGACTGTTGCAGCGATGTAAGCGAATATTCAGCGGAAACGTAAGAAATGCGCTGTAAGTAGTGATTAAAAGGAACGTCCGTACAATCGTACAATGCTTTGGTCAATTAGTCGTGCGGAAATTGCAGCTTTGCATCTCTGTGCCGCGTCCGCCGAGTACAGTTAGGATTCTCGAAATGCCCCGAGCTTAAAGACAATATTCGCCAACGTTTATGTAGAAGTGGGTGAAGCGACCTAACTCTAGATGTGGCGAATCGAGTCGCGAAGGAATTCAGACTGCGTCGGTCAAGCGCGCCGTTTCGAATCGCCTTGTCACCAATTTCGAATCGTCATCGTCGATGGTGCGAAAGGGAAGAAAGGAGGAGGAGAGGGGGTAGGATGAAGAGGGCCGGTTAAATGGCGAAGCCTTCGATAAATTCGCGACGTTGCGCGACGATCGGCTGGATCCTCGTCGGCCGCGGATAATAGCCCGGGGTCGTTGTACGAGGTTACGCGCGACACGGCCAACGCTCTCCTCGACGATCGAGAAATACCAGAGTAATTGCGCTCCACGAACTCGGTATATTGGGTATCGCGCGTACATATTTATACCGGCAGCATTGGTCCATCCCACTGCCCGCCGTTCACTTTATTTTCCTTTACATCTTTTCCATCGTGCGAGAAAACGCCGGCGACGCGGAAAAGTCGGCAACGCTCCGTCAACGTATAAACAAAGGCAAATGCATTCTTGCGCTCGTTATCTCCTCCCGATAAAACTATCGGACGAAAGGATCGCCAACAAAGATTGTATTCTTCGTTGACTCTGTGAAATAGGACGAGGACGGAGCACCGTTTCGCAGCGCCGTGTGTTTCGTTCAACGCCGCATGACCGTACACTGTGCTCCCTTTTTTTTTTTGAAGACGCGGATAGCAAAAATCGCTGTCGGATATCGCGAAAAGACGGCGCGCGTGTGCAAATTTACGCCTGTGCACTCGTCGTCGTCGGTGGTTTCATTTCACTCCTTCGCCAAGTACGTTTCCATGTCGCTATGAAAGACGGCAACTTTTACAATAACTTTTGCCCGGTGCACAATATCGCAAGTTCAGTGGTGAAGGGGCATTGCGAAACTCGAAACGGCACGGTTGCTCGCGAAGTTGGTCTATGCGAAGTGTTGACGACTGTCGTCCGTCCGTCCCGAGAATTGGCAACTGCGCTGAATCGAATACGGCCGGCACGACGCAGCAATAGAGCCGAGGCTCGCCGTTCGATCGTCGCTCTTCGGCAAAATGCCGTTTGTCTACCCGCCGTCTCTGTTTTCCTTCGCTCTGCCTCGGATTTAGTTTTACGCCACGTTCTTTGTGCAATTGTTTAGATCCGCCAAACGCGATCGTCCGACACTCTCCGTCTCCGTCGAGATCCGTCGTAGCCGTGGTTTACGCGTTCCCGCAACGTTTACGGAACACCGCCGACTTTCTCACAATCGTGCTCCTGGCAAGCGTAATGGAAAAGACGACAGACAAATGCGAAATGCACTTTGCGAAACCAACCACGGTCCACTGTGCGAAAGTGTGGAGTTCGCTCGGTGGCGTTGTTCGTTATGCTTTTTCTTCATTGTCATTTGATCCAGATCGAATGTTTTCCGATCAGTTAATAACGTTTCCACGGTCTCTGGCGCTTTGTGTAAGAAACTGTCACGTTCACGCCAAACGTTGCCACGGCAACATCGACTCTCGCTCTTTCGTTTGTTCCTCGGTGATAAAGTTGACCGACCTTAAAGGAAAAAAAATAAAGACGTCTTTCATACGACTTAACGCGATGCGTTTACTTCGCCGACTCGATATCGCGTCGACGATCGCACTTGTAAATACATTTGGACAATCGGTGCCAACTTAAAACGACCACACTTTGTAGGGGAATGTGTCGGAACGTTCTGCTCGAAATCGAGACGAAAAACGAATCGACGGCTGCGTGGTTGTGTTTGCAAGGAAAGGAGGCAACGGCAACGCGAGAGAGATAACAATATCGCGTTTTCGACGGTCGACTCGTCCAACGTAATCTGCTCGCCTTTCGACACGAGTCATTGAGCGAAGGAACGAAAGATTTGCAATAACTTTACTCGACGCGATGCGGCCGATAGCGCGGGAACTTTTTTAATCGGACAAAGCAGCGATGGAAGCTCCTCGGCCGCGTTGATTCAAAGTTTTGATAGTGAAATCACTGCTATCGCGTGCCTACCACACACAACGATGCCTATCGATGCGCACAGGTGTTGCGTTTCGCGTGAGTTGGGAAATGTTCGTGAACAAAGAATTGACATTCGAGATATCCGGTTGCGCAGGATTATGAGGTATAATCATGGTTTCCAATATCGATGATAATACGCGCCGTTAATGCGACCGATAACGACGTTTCATACTCTTCACAATTCCAAATGTCATAATCGGAGACATCGTTCGATCGGTGATTTGTCGCGATTAATTAACAATCAATTAAGTAACGCACATTACTTGATATATTCAGATATAAATTACGTAAATAAGCGATTACCAAAGAATAACTTTTCTTCTGTCGTACGTTTTTCCATTGTTACTTTTTTTCCAAGGATTTGTCGTCAAAGTCGATCTTGCATTACACGTTAGGAACAATTATAAAAGTATTATTGCGGTAGAAATATCGCAGACGTGGTTAGAAGACGAACGTAATATTCCCTGGCTATTTTTCTCCGAGCGCGGTTGACGGGCAATGAACGAATGAAAGGACGATGCGTTTCATTTGACGGAAAGGTTGGCATCGATATAGAAGAAGAAGCAGCTAATATCGTTTATCAATTGCAGAGGCATAAAAGCGCGATTAAAGGTAAACGAATGCGGTTCTAATCCCACGGACGCTTTTGAAAGGGGTTCGCTATATTTTGTCGGAGAATTCCGGGTATTCGTTCCCGGCTGAAGGAAATTTCATCGTCGAAGTGGTCTGGCGCGCAAGCGGCCGGGCAGGCGAGCGCGCAGGCACGCACGTACACATGCGCGGTAAGGGAAGAAGAGCCGGCTGGCTCCCGCTGCGCTAACGCGGCACTATTTTTATCCCGGCACCCACCACTTCGCTCGCGGGGCATACCGTCATGCCCTGCGACGAGCTGACGCTCAAATGCGTCGAGATAATGACCTGCATTCAAAGTGCGTTCATTAATCTTAACGGGGATATGCGGCACAATGGCCGCGTCGTTCGACCGAATATTTCTTTCCCTACTCCTCCACCACCACCTGTGCGTCTCCTCTTCATTATTCTTAATCGGCCTTCGTTATTTATCGATTACCGTCACTCGCGGAGAAATGACATTGCTTTGACATTTTTACAGTCCTCCACTTGGATTTATTTCTTACGCTCTTGAACGTCTCGAATTTCGTTTCCGTCCGTTCGACTCGACGTTATTTCGTCGAATTTGACCCGATCTGATCTGACTATCTTTCCGTTCGAACAGCACGTTCGATGGAAGAGAAGTTCGTTGGTAGATCAACGTTTCGTATATACGACTGCTCTCGGCGGATTCGACAATGATTAATAAAAGTGCTAAAAGCATAAAAAGATGGATAGCAAACCGTTATATTTAACGAGGCAGCATACTTTCGGTGTATTTTTTCAGATCAGACCGTGATGTGATGGTGCAAAGTCCCGTTTACACCGGTCGTATCACGCGTGACAGCGGCGTGCGAAAAATCCTGCGTACGGCGAAAGAACGCCGAACAACGGTCGAGGCGTTCGTTAAACGCCTTATCTACACCGTAGGTGTGGAGGAACGCGCGTTTCGGTTTAGGCCATTTTCCGGCTATTTCGACGGCACATCGACTGATTTGTGCAGTGTCGCAGTTGCGGGAAGAGCTGTTCGCGCGCGTGACTGCGACTGGAGCTCACGCAAGCGGAGAAGTAACGGGCGCGATTGCTTTCCATCAAAGCCCACGAACTTGGCCATGGCCGTGAAAGTGAGATTCGTGAATGGGCGCATAAAACCGGCACGAGCGAAGATAAAGGTTGCCGGTCCCGTTTTGCCTCGTTGCCTCACTCGCGGCTTCCGACACCTTTCGCCTGTTCCGCTCTCCCCTTTCCGAATTTCGCGACTCTTCCTGGCGTTGGCTTCCGGACAGTTCGCACTCTTTCTGCCAACGTTTCATCGACATTTTGTCCGGTTGACGCACCGTCTCTGACGTTTCCGAATCGAGTATGCGACAGATGGCCGTACTTGTTGCTTTACCTTCATTAGCGTACGGCAAACACTGCTTTTCTTATTTTCGAATACACACCGACGCTGTACGATACTTTACGTCAGACACGGTTAAAGATTACGCGTGAAAAATACCGTGTCCTTCGGTCGAGCCGAACGATGATTTAAGAATCGACGTTTGCTGCGATCACTGCAGCGACGAGCATATTTACGCTCTTCTCAGGACGGCCAGAAATTCACGAGTGCTCGTGTAGTGACCATTATATGTATCTGACATTTGACGAGCATTTTTATAACAGTTTATTTCTTCTATGCTCGTTGTCATTTATGGTCCATAAAATCGGAAATTATTTGCGTATTTCTCTTGTGCAACTTTACCTTGCGCAATCCCGACAAATCACGATATTATTCTCAATTGGCACTATGTACTACGTCGCTGCAACGTGTTTCCTGATCCAGCATATTCGCGCTAACTCTGTGGCTCCCACCACAGAATTGCTAGTAACTTTTTAAGTTTAATCAACGTTGACAAATTTAGACATTTTCTTTTTTTTCACGCTACATCTGCTTCGACGGCGAGTCGAAGAAGGTAACTTCCGATTGAAAGTGCTTTTTTTCTGGCAAAAATTTGAAAAATGCTGTGGACAAAATCTACTTGGTACCATAACCATAATTAGAAATCGTATTATTGTCTCAGGTAGACATGGGTTGTCTCGTTGGATTGATCTCAATGCCTGGAATAAGGTGATACCTTGTTTGCTTGCAAACTCTAAAATGAGGAGGAGTTACAAGGCGAAAACTTTGTAATTGTATAGACCACACTCTTACCACATCCTTTTTTCCATTTGTCCCCCGATATCTCAGTCCCTAACAGTGGAGAGTGTCGACACAGGGGGTGACTGTTGATGTGCGTCGCGAGATCTACCGTCGTTGTGTAACTCAAAGCTGGAAGCCGAAGTTAAAACGTTCCCGTTCAAAATGTTCGAAAAAATGTTGGAAATTTCGTTTTCCCATTTTCCACAGCAAGTACAACAATTTTTACAGCAAATCCTTTGTTGTGCTTTTAACCGAGGATCCAGGAAGACAGGGCATTCCGCTCGTTGTAGAAGTAAACGAAAGCGGTTTGTCTCTTTGATTAATACGATTAACCGAACGCAGGAAGAGGCAAGGACAGGATGAAAGAGACAGAAAGCGGTGTGGGGGTGGAAGGGGGGATTCTACCGTAAACGTCGTTCAAGGGACATGAGGAGAGAGTGTTATTAGCGAATGATTGAATGGGCGAGGGGGTAGGGGGGGCTGGGATAAATAGAAGGAGAATCGCGTAGCAGGAGATGAAAAGAAGAAGGGAATGGAGAAGGACGGCGGTGGCCGGCGGCGATTTGTCAATTTCCGGAGCGCTTTGCCGCGCTGCGAAACGGCGAAATGCTCAAGTGCAACGCCAACTTATGCAGCCGCTTTGGATCAATACCGACCGGTCCTACTACTGCTTCTAACCCTTTCTGTATCCTCGTTTCCGACCCGATGCAACGCGCGAGGCATTCTAGCCAGTTTTCCACGCGCGTCCATCTAACTTTTCATTCGAGAATTCCGTACCGTTGCCGCGACGAAAGCATTTTCGAATGTCGACCGTTGGAGGATGGTCAAGCGTGAATTGTGTTTACAGAAAAAGACGAAGCAACGTTTGAAATTGAAAAACGCGTCGGAGCGATCGTGTTTATAGCCGTGAGTAAGCGTGTGCGTGCACGCATGTGCGTATGCACGCGGTGTGTGGTGGATGGAAGCGGGCACGTGGGCAGTGATTAATCGGTAACAACAAGAAAACGCGCTCCCACTGCGAGCTTTTTTGCATTTACGATGCGTAAGAACAAAGTCGTATACAGAGGAGGCACACGTGTGCCGCACGCACCCTTTCCCCCCTCCCCCCTCTTCCTCGCCATACCTCGCCTTGCCCCGAGTGTGACCGGACGCTCTTGCGGGATATTCGCTGGGCGTATTTGAACGCACAGATCCTGGCTGATGGACCTTTCCTTTTCAGCGGGGAGACTGCACTTGCGATACTTGCCAATCTAAGAAGCGGAAATAACAAAGACAGAGTCAAAAAAATTGCGTTTGCATTATTGTTCTCTCACTTCTCTGCCTCGCCTTTGTTTTCCAGAAAGGCGGCTGAACGATGCAAGCGATATAAAACGATCTAGCAATGCGAGGAAAGGTGTCGGAGACGGAAAAGTGGCGAAACCGAAGGCGAAGTAACTCACGGCGCACGTGCATCGCTAACGCTGGAGAACATTTTGTAACCGCCTTTCGCAATCGCGCCCTCTTCGCCGTAGCAGCGCATGGCCGGCTCGCTACTGCGAATAGGAAAGCCGAATAGTCGCCACTTACACAACGCGATCGCATTGTAGTCCGCGGCGTGTTTCGCGTCGCCGCGTTCTTTATGTAACACTGCCATTTGTTCACGCGCGGAATGTTTTCGCGTGCGCCTTCCCTGCCACTCACCTCTCTCGGATCTACACAATTCCTATTTGTTTTACCAACGCTTCGACTACCTTTTCCGACAATTTTCGACATGTTTTTGTTTTTCGACGAACGACGTGCAAAAGACGGGAAAGGAAAGAAAGCCGTCGTCGTTTTTATAGCACGCTCGAAATTACCATCGGTAAATGAGAAATTATTGCTCGAGGCGGCGTTTGAGTTTGGAGGGAAACGCGGAAGAGGGAAAAATTCGAGAAAATTCTGTGACGAGGGGTAGCCGAGAGCACGGCTGGCGTAGGAGCGCCGCACGTACGGCAGAGGGAATTGGTCGGAAATACGGCTGTTGTCCTTCGACGATCCAAACTCCAAACTGGTCTAAACATGAGTTATACAGCGGGTTGTTTAGACTGGGACCGAAGGCCTCTTTTCTACGGAACGGCGAGCTGAGCTTTTCGCTCGCTTGTTTGCTCCTCGTACGCGTAAAATCGAGAAACGGCAGTTCGCTTTGAACGCTACCTCGTGCTTCCCTCGCTTTGAAACTTACCACTGTCTCCCTGTACTGAACAATATCGTTTCTTAACGTTGATTTACTCGATCGAACCACACATTTTTCGCTTGACGTGCCACTTAAGAAACAGTCCATTAAACCAAGTTCCATATTCGAAAAATGCGCTGGCACTAGTTCGGAAACTATGAAACGGGCGTTGAATAAACGCCGAGACTAAACAAAAACGCCCGTTTCATAGTTTCCGATCTAATATACGCGATTTATCAAAACACTTTTTTTTAAAGTAATGCAACTCCCAGTTCTAATCTAACTCTCAATTCTAATTCGACAAATCGTGCAGCAAATTGCATAGGAAATCGTATGACAAATTCGTGTCTCTTTACGCGAGGAAATCGAGATCCGAGGTAAAGAAACACAAGTCTATCGTCGCCGAGATTGGCACACTGTTAAATCCAGGATCATTAATGCGATTTACCATACCTCGTACTTTGATTTCCGTCGTGTCACCAGTCGCATGTCACCGAAACAAATCCATGTAACTGTGACAATTATTACTGCATTCGTTTCACTGTGATCATTGTTGAAGAATCGATTGCAAAAAAACCACTTGCGAATCTTCGAGAGATCTCGCAGTCGCAGTTATTTGGAGGCGCAAACACCTGTGCGTTCACTGGCGAGGCAAGTCCGCCTCATTTTCCGTTCTCATTACTCACCATTAGCGATCAATTAACAGGTCGGATCGAAAAGGCCAAGAGGTTTACGCGTTGGCTACCATGCCGGAACTCGAAGATGCGTTCGCATTTAACAGAAGAAGAACGACGACGCTGTATTCGTACCTTCGAAATCGCGGATTTTCCTTAGACACTTTTTCTTTGCATAAATTGCTCGACGACACGGAACTGCATTTTACAGATATCTGTCGACAAATATGCGATAGAGCGAGAACCTCTTTGTATTTCCCGCACTTCGCGGAATATCGATCGTGGAAAATAAAAGTCACAAAGCAAGGTTTTCTCATTATGCAGCATCGCTCGAGGAAACGCCGAATACGGATTGAGAATGGGGCTTCCCTGGAACAGTGATCAGCGCGTAAAGGTACATCCGCGCGAGTCGATTTCCATACCGAGAACGCGTAATCGGCTCCTTTTTATGTTTGTTTATTGATGGTATCTCGTTTTACTCGACGAATGATAATTGCCATTGTTGCCTCCAGCTCCGCACTGGGACGCAAGGATGAATCAGTCGGCGAATGATATACGTTTTCTCGGCTTTCCCATTTTTTACGCGTCTGTGTTCCAATTAGTCAGTTGTATCAAAGAAAAAGGAAAGAGCTCGCGGTTGAACGTACGTCTCGACGGGTTGGAGGGGAAGGAGCGGTTGCCGGCAGTTGTATGCGAGAATTTTCTTGGCTTTTGAGAATAATAGCGGCCAAGGACCAAAAGTGGCGGCGGCGGCTGCGGCGTCGAAACGGAGATAAAAACGAGTTTCGCTTTCTATGCAGTGTCCGCGTGGAGGAGCGAAGATGGCGGGAGGAGAGGGGGAGGAGGGGAAAGAAGGAAAGGAAGAGGAGAGGAGGGTGCGTGCGTGCACGAAGGAGGTTAGATAGAGCGCTATCTATCTATCCCTTGCTCTGGAGCCGTGACTCGATTTGCTCGATTTCGCAGGCCAGAATTTGCGGAATGTCCGAGGCCTGGAACCCGTTCGGCCGGTTTTTTAATTGCGAAAAGGTTTCGACCACGACGGATGGACGCTCGCGGGCCAAAGAAGGCTCGAGGAAACGTCGTAGCAATCGTTGCCGCCGTTGTCGTCGCCGTCGTCGTCGTCCAAGTCGCCCTTCTTATTTCCCTTCCCCTTCTCTTCATTCCCGTTTTTCACCGTCGGGGAATCGCCGAATACCCATTAGACGATCATGGCCAACGGCTGTGACACTGCACGCGAAATGCATTCATCCAGACAAAGGGGTATTTCAGTCAATAACTTCGAGAAATTATCGTTCTTGTCGTCATCGCTTGCGCACAGTCGTCGATCAAGTGTGCGAATGAAAAAACTATAAATTACATCGACAATGTACTTCCACTCGCGTCACACGGAACGTGACATCGTTAAATAGCCGTTGTCAACGATTCGATAAACGCGATATTTATCGCATGTAATAGTCCCTTCTCTGTTAGCGGCGGCATCAACACCGGTACATAATCGCATGAATCAGCGTTGCTGCGAAAATCCGTAATTCATTATTCAATGTCCCGCGTCTCGATGCGCGGCGTTATTCGTACGCGCGATCGACATAAATTTGATATCGCTGTCGATACGCGTTCGTAATGAGCCGGCGCGCTTCGGTTGCCGGCGTTTGGAAAACATTTTCTTAATCGCCGGATAAGAAGTCGACGAGGTTCGAGCGAAGCGCCATTTGAATGGCAAATACGTTCGACTCCGGCGCGGATTGCGAGACGCGGCCGACGGGAAGAGCCGCGCTTTTTCCGAATACGTATCGAACATTTTTCCGACCTCTATTTTCTGCCGGCGTATCGCCGAGTCCTCGTTTCGCTTATCGATTGCCGAGCGTTTGCCGCGAGTGGACGGCGGCGGCGATGCGTTTTACTCTCAGCCGCCATATCCATCGTATCTTTAATAGCGATTTTATCGGCAGAAGAAATTGCGCTTGTGGGGAAACGTCGCCGTTGCGGTAACAGCGGGTGTCGACGCGGATTTGCAACAACGCGTTTCTCGTTACACCGGCCGACACCGAACCGCGGCTGTTTCAACGACGGCGGAGCAAGTCGCCGTGGCAACGACGAATGCCATTTTCCACGTCGGTGAATCACGCGCGAGAAGTTGGACGGTGGTCGCGATAGACGCGCATTTACGCGAGAAACATATTTCGAGTAATGTACGTTCGGCCGTGAGGTAATCGCTGAAATACCGCGCCGCTCGCCGCCAACACAGCGACAACCTTATCCGCGCGCGAACACTCGGAATGATATTTCACGGATACGAACGCCGAGTGGAAATGAGCTACGGTACTTTTGCGAGTAAAAATGAAATGGAAGTGTACGTTACGCAAGCTCGCATTTTTACAGCCGCGGATACCATAAAGACCGTTTGCTTTATTATCACTGCGCTCAGGCCGGTTGTAATTTAGTACCGAATACAAATATCTTGGGCACAGTTGCCGCATTTTACAGTTGATCGATGTTTACGAGCCAGCCATGGAACCGCGTATGGACACCGCTATAACCGTGTACAATGGCGACGTTCGCCGACAACGCATCGACGCTTTCGAGCTTTTCCGCGTCGATATCGCGCGAGGAAAACACTCCCGTCGTCGTTCCCGTGACGGCAACGTGTTTAATTCTTCAACTTCGATTCTAGCAACTTAGCGACAATGCGCGTCACCTCGAGTGGAAAATCGCCAGTTCCTTTTTGAGCGATAAATGCGATAAGTGAAAAGTAGGTGTAAAAAATGGCGTGGGAGAAGCGAGCGATATTTGAGTAGCGGGTGATCCGATAACGCCGATCGACGATCGAGACGCGTTTTGTCCCGTTTTGTCCACTTTTGTCATTCCCTTCGGTTCCGGAATCGTGTCTCTCGTTTGACAGACGGGATTCGTTTTAGCCGGGGGAAGGCATCGGTCTGACCATCGGTCCGTTCTCCGCTTCTTTTACGTTTCTAAAACTGGTTTTGTCACGAACCTCCTCATTCGTCCAGCCATTGCCGGGATGGTTTTTAAATGTCTCGCGTCCATCTTGAAAATGTGCACACAGGGAAATGGAGATGGGCGAGAACTCGACGCGTTAAAACACCGCGATTACTCCCGCTTCTGATTTTCCTTTCATTTTTCTCTCCCTCTCGCCCCTCTCGTCCTTATTGCGTTCACAGATCCGTCAGATAGTACGCATTGTTGTATGGAGCAAACCGCAAAAGCGAGACGCTAAACAGCAGCAGCAGTACCACCACCACAAAGCCGTTTCTGTGCCCATCGCTGTAAGAGAACGAGACAGACTCGTGTGCGCTTAACCTGAATGTCGAGCCTGATGAACGGTCAAATTTACGTGGTCGAGCACCTAAAGGTACGGCTGGTAACGCGTTATCGGCGTGAGCGAAAACTGTTGGTGTGCTAATTAAAAAGCACAATAATCGTGAAATATGAATTGCAGGAAAGAGTTTCGTAGGACTGCTCGTTGGTTTTATTACCGGATAGGTTTTATGTGTCTATGATGAACTCGGCCGTGCAGGAGTAGTAATCCGAAAGGGAAGACGGAATTGACGTTTTCAGGCTGGTTAGTAGCGAGTAGGCACGGCAGCGTCGGTGCAGCGGCCCTACGTTCTTTATTGTGGATTTTTTGCTCGATCCTTCGACTCTTTCGAGCTCGTCGGCTCGGGACTCGGCCTCTCTTGCTTCAACCCCCGCATCGTTATCCCACTCCGGCTTTCCAATCCATTCTCAGTTCCTCCTTCTCCACCGCCGCCGCCACCTCTTCTCCTCTTCCCCTTCTCCCTCCCCCTTCCACTCTCCTCCTCTCCTCTAATCCACCATTTCTATACTACCACGGCCTGCCGCTGTCGCCTCTGCAGGATACCCGTGAATTTTCCCGACAGATGTCGACGAATTACTAGACATTCGCCGCTTTCTTCGCTCTTATCTCGTTCCTGGAAAAAGGTATTTTTTTTGTTCGTAGGCAGCACGCGCGGATGAAATAGAATACGCCTTCTGTCCAGTGGTTTTCCGTTGCCACCGGTAACAATAACAATAATAACAAAAGTGACAATGGCGTAATTTTATTACACCTTTATCCACTTTTTGCAGATCGACATTGGCGATTACTGCGGATTGACTGGTCGTATTTTTCACGGCGAACAATTTTCCCACTCCGCGTCCGGTTACCAACCGCAATTCATGCCGCTATGATAATAACGCGGCTCCTTCATGAACCATTATTCTCTGGCCATCACAGTAGCTGAACACGTTGCGATGGAAATGCCGTGTCCGGTTGTTTTCTCTGGATTCGCGGTTAACACTGGAGACTGTTCGAGAAGCCGACGCCGATGCGAGTCGGCGTTCGTCGTTGGACTTCTCCGAGTCGTCGATCGCGATCGACGTAACTGGTACGGTTAATTATCAATCAACTCGCGCCGGTATTCGACGTGGATCGGTGGACTCGTCGATGACACATTGTTGCGTCGCGGACTCCGCTCGACGCGTCAATTTCGCCTCTCCCGCGTACGACGGTCGTTATCTTCGCCTAGGCTTATCTCGCCTCGCGGCCTCTCGAACCTCCGCGTCATTTAATTGGAGAGGCGACCCGATCCGTATCGAGACGCGACCCTCTGCGAGCCCGAGGCTCCGAGGGCCGCCATTGAAAGCGGGGTCAAGTCACCCGGTACGTCTCGCTTCGAGCATTTCACACGATCCGCTCGTTCCTTTTCGACCTTTTACGTCTATACGCGTTACGTGTTGGCATAGAAATATAATAGCACGTCTGAATGTACGTATACGCGTGTGCGTGTATAAATAGAGGTGCCCGCGCGTACGCTCACGCACGTTTGCAACTGCGGACTGCGATACTCGTGCGATTTCATAGTTTAAACGTCCGCGGTCAGCCTTGAGAGTAGGCCGGGGATCCGAGGAGGCGAGGGGCCTTCGGACATTGGCCGCGACTAGCTGCGTTTGCGAGATTTTCGTCTCTTCCCCGACGCCTGTTCCTCTCTCCTCGGCAGCCTTTTTAATTCGCCTAAAACCACTACCGCGCGACTGCCGCGCCTTCCTCGGAACGTTTGTTTCCCCGAGATTCCCAAACTTCGATCGCACGGCTCTTCTCCCGCGACAGCAATTCTTTCAACACGAATGTACATTTTCCTCGCTACTACCACTGGTCGATGCTTTTTCCAAAATCGTCATATTGTACGCAATGTTTACACCTGTGTTATGTCGACTTCGCCGAGCAACCGATTGTTAATTTAAAGGGAGGAAATGGACATGTTTCGCTGTTAAGGAAGAGAAATGAGCTTTCACGGAAAGGGGAAAAGGATCAGTTACGTCCCGCTGTGTTGCAATTGATCTTCAATTAAGCAACGGGAGAAGACATTCGGTGCCTTCGCGAGCCCTTTTCTCGAGGCAGACACGCTGCTCTACGATTACCTTGGTAACGGCGAAGTCATTCCG
>JABFPT010000042.1:57193-77025 GCA_022817245.1 Nixonia krombeini | reverse complement strand
AAACGAACAAGAGGGACGGAAGAAATAGATGGAGGAGGGCTGGGGTCACGGACAGCGGCAGCGGGAAAGAAGGGATAGGAGTTTCTAGTCGAATCATCCTCGCCGCGTTCCACGTCCCCAGCCGACGCTATTTTTCGTCGCCAGATTACGATTTTCAGCCGACCCGCTCAGTTAAATGTGTTCCAATCGCAAACGATAAGCTTCGATCGCGAAATTGAATAAAACGGTTATTCCAGACACAATGTCAACTGCCAAGATGTCAACTTCCTGGAAAATGAATGACTTCCTTTTACCAAATCTCGCCTTTCTTCCGCTTTATCTCCTTCCGTCACATTCATCCCCGAGTTGTCTTTTGCTCACCCAGTCTCGTTTTCATCTTGGCACGAGTTTTCAAAATCTTTCTCCTCAACTTCGAAAGCGCACGGTAAAAATTCGCCCACACCGTCGGGTATTTGTTTTGCAATCAAAAACCGCGCGCAATTTTTTTCAGTGTGAACTCTCTAATTCGCTTTAGCGCGCCAAAATGCTTTTCCTTAGCCTGCAAATGAAGAGCCGACCAAACGAACGCGAGGAAACATTGGCGACGCTTAATTTGCTTTTGGCCGTGAAATCCGAGACGGTCAACTTCCACGGGAATCGAAGAGAATCTCGCGATTCTTCTCGAACGCTAATATCGCTCGACATTTCTCAGAGTTGGCTCGACGTCACCGTTTGACGAGCGAATAAATAAAAGACGATCAACAGGATAAAATGTAGATGGAATGCTAATCTAACGAATTTTCCCTTGCCGTGACGTCACGCGACATTCGTCAACGCACGCGTTGTAACTAGAAACGTTGGACGCGTTTTTTCGGCTAATTAGCCTCGAATCGCGGTTCGTCCGTTCGGTAGTCAACGGGTTCTCGGCGGGAATGCAGCGCGCGATTCGGTTATGTCAGCCGGCGTGTCCGTGGCACAGCCGGTTGAATGGGCGACGAAGATAAAGTCGGCGAAATGACGAGGTGACCAAGTAAGCGAGCGCAAGTACAGCGAAGAAGGACGACTGTGGCCGGCCGGCCACCGCCGTAACACACCTGGTCTTTGCACCTTGCCAGTTGCTTTCCCTCCCGCTCCCTCCCTTCTCCTCTCCGTCGTCTCTTCGCCTTTTTGCTCTTTTACATTCCTCTGTTTACGTTTTTTGTCCCTCGCGGCAGCGGCAGAAGCCACATGATTCCTTTCCGTGGCTTCTGACGAAAGTACGTCACGAGCAGTCGCCGGGTAACATTATTTTGGCGGTGATTGTCACTCACACGTTCTCAACTCCATCGCTCGGATTTCACAGAAATGAACACTCTTGTCCGAGAATAGCGCTCGCGTGACAAGTGGCCAAGGCGAGTGTAGACTTTGATCGTATAATCCGATTATTTATCCGAATTGTTTATTAGATTGATACTGGAGAATGAGTAACAATTCGGAGAGTGGCCGAGCCGTTAGCATTGCCCGAGCGAATTGCGCCAGTCCCCTCCTCGTGTCTTGAAAGGCGCTCTCTTGTCAATGTCCTTTCAGCCTATCGATTCCCGTTGGCAGATTGGTCAGTCCACAATTTAATATCTGCACCCCATTATTATCCGACAATATCATCCCCTCTAGTTGCCTTCGATATGGGGCTCCTCCACCCTACGTCATCGCCCAACTACGTACGCAACGAGCGCAAATAGCACACTTCGCTCGACTACAACCCTACTCGCCAACCCGCCGAGCCTGCTGACCAACTTTTATTTCTCTTCTGCTCTTTCGTCATCGCCTCGTTGCTCCGTTGTCTCATATTTTCCGTTTCATCGGCACTGTACACTTCCTCCAGGTCCGCTGCATCGTTTATAAAGAGTTATTATAAATGCATAGTCGTCACACCATGCTTTGTCCTGTTACATCAAATTTCTCCGCCTTCTTCTTTTTGCATCTTTCCCAACGAGCCGTTTAGTATTTTCACGCCGTTTCACGCATTAATAGCCTACGTCGCCGGTTTAGCATACAAAAGGTGTGGTAATCCGCGCAGATTAGCTTCCTCCTCTAACCGAACATTTGTTCCATCACGGCCATCGCCGTTCGTCGCACAATCCCGGCGCACGCGGGATGCGGGATCGGCTGCAGGATACATCAATCGTCGGTCTCCGTCCCAGCGATCGATATCGTAGTCTCGCTCTCATGAGCGGGCAACGATAATTCACGCGTGCAGTCGTCGTGACATGTACGACGACCACACGCGTCTCCCCTCCCTCTATTCACCCTTCGTTTCCTAAGATAATAAGCTTCTCCGATTCGATCGAATTATCGGTTATTGGTCGATATCGACCAATGACCAGTGTTGTTCGGCGATCGTGGCATCCGGGAGTGGCAGTGCTCTGTCGGAGATCGCCAGGCGCCTCGCTCAAAATTTAATTAACAGGGGGTATGTAGGCGAATGGCGGCGATTATCGGGGGAGAGTATTTTTGAGAAAGCCCGGGGGATCGGTCTCGTATTTGGCATTAGTAGCTAGGTCGGCGTCCATGTCGGATTAAGGGGTCCGAATGCGCGTGACTCATACTGCTGCTGCATCATGCGGAGAGACGTGCCGTGCCCCTTTGTACGCTGCGCGCGATTCCTGCTTCTTCACGGTAGATCCGATACGAAAAGGGTACTTGCGACCCTTCCATCCTCCTACTAGATTCGACTGCACGTGCTCGTTTCCACACTTTCGCACTTTTCGTATCAAAATTCGTACACTGTCAACGTATTTCACTACTGAAACCAACAACAGTACTTGCAGCAGCGGCAGTAGTAGTAATTGCAATAATAATGGCAATAATGGTAGTGACAGTGACGATATTGTATTCAGCTGGTCGATCTATTACCACCATTGTTCAAAGCAACGCATTTGTTGCACGGTACGCAGTTTCGTGACAAATTCCTCATTACGTACTTTTTTTCATTTCGAACAACTTTTCTACGACCCGTGAAATGCAACATCATAATATTCATTGCGGCTCAATTATAATTTAAATGTTGCGATGAATATTCGTTCCATTGTGTACACGGTAAATCTCACGATGTAGCATCAGCGCTGGGACACGCGAGATCCCTCTCGCATCTGTTCTACCACCTAGCTCATGCATATCCAATCGGCAGTCATTAAATTAGTGACCCCCGCGGTGGCATCATTCCCTGTCCCCGACAACGCCGTATCGCTACGCATCTTTTGCCAATTCAAATGCCGAGCCCTTTTCTGCTCGGCGCTGCTTTGTCGGCGGTATCGGCACTGGCTAATTACCGCGTTCGATAGGCCCTGCGGGTGATTGGTTTTCTTTGATCAAGGAATATTTGGCGACCTAGACAGCGTGCACTAACCACACGATGCAAGCGTAGATTAGAAGTTACGATCCGATTGATATAGCGCAACCGCCGATCGGTAAGCAGTCGCTTTGATTCGACCTTGGCTTCTTGAAAATGCATTTCCACAATCAGAATCGCGAGGCAAAAATGAAATGATACGCAAGTTAGAGCTATGCAAATGCAAGTAGTGGAATAGCATTTGCATATTTAACTTGTTTCGCATCGGCGGCGAGAGTGGAGCGAAGGGTTGATACCCAGGCCGCGGGAGTGGGTGGCCGGGTTGACGCGGGTATCGGCGAGGAGGAGGAGGGGGATCGATTCAGTGACTGCGACTGGCATAAAAGCGTTTCCGCTTTACTGCGTCCGGCACATGATGGTTCTCATAGCGCTCGGAAGCGCGTAAAATTGGAAAGCAGGAGCGGCCGACCGACGTAAGATCCGACGCCTGCCCGCGACGGGGAACAGAACCGACCGTCGACGGGATACTCGTGAATGAATTCCATCGCGATACATTTGACACGCGTTGGAGAGTGGTTAGACCGCGGACGGTTCCCACGTTGCAGTGCGGCCGGCTCGCGGCATCTCGCGCGATTCGTCAGAGACACGCGCGACCGGCTTTATCCGCGCCATGTGTCCATGGAGAAGGTTTCGTTTCACCGGCCACGTGCACGAGGGAGGCTCGGCATCCCTCGTTCGCTCCCTGCCTTCTTTTCATCCATCTATCCACGACACGAGCATTCGGTCGCCGCTCTTTTGGCCCCCGCTACATTTCCTACGTCCTTATATACGACATAACGTTGCAACTGTTGCAGCTTTCTTGAATCCAGAATTATTCGAGAAACGCCTGTCGCGGTCGGAGACGAATAACCGCGTGGCACGTTTTCACCTTCGGATGGCCTCGACGGGTCCTTCCCTTGCTCCTCCCCTCGTTAAGCGAAATAACTCGGCGGCGGCGGAACGACTCGGTCTCCGTCGCCCGCGTTTTATTCTTTCGCAAGCCTCGGTCTAATCAAGAGCGCTTTGCCGCAACAAGCAAGCATGCCATGCAAAACTAATCTCCGTCGCCGAGCTTCTCGGGGGTTTCCTCCAGTCAGAAATTATAGTTACGTCGTCTCTTCTAATGGGAAATGCGATTAGCGCAACTAACGTTCGGAACGTGAAGCACCGCTTCGCCGGATTCTCTCTGTGTATCAAGCACGCGCCGCACACCTTCTGGAAAAGTCCTCAAATTGAATTAGCGTATAACGGCGGTTGATCGGAGACTCGGCATTAGACATAATTATGCACTGATTTCGCGGGCGATCAAGAGTCGATACTTTCAACAGTGAAAGAGCGTCGTCAATTGAATGAAAAGTGAAAACAACGGCATGTTGTTACGCAATTGTTGCCAATGCAGCGTGTTATAATCGCGCGTGGACGATTATTGGTTGACAGTTCTGTAATCCTTCGCCAATAAAAACACGGCAGGCAGGCGGCGGCACAGCTGTCGAGAAGACGAATCGCCGCGGCGATCGATTATACTGCTAACGACGCATCCTCGTAATGTTCCGGAACAAGTTCTTCCGCGCTCAGCAACTGCTGTTGCGTTACGTAACTCGCTACGACGATTTTTGACGCCTCCGGCCGACCACTCGAGACGCACCGAGCGAACGATACTTAAACAGTTTTCGTTAAAGTTCACCGGTAATGCGATCCGCGGCGAGTAATACGGGATTTTGAAGGAGATACAAACGCGCGTAGACGACGTCAAACACGATACTCACGTTGCAACATGTTTGTACGTTTCCATGCGTTGTTTTGCCAATAACGAGCGTTGCTGTAACTACACCGTCGATACGTTAACGACGGCGGTGGATGATTTTCCATCGCAGGAAACGTCTTTATTTGGCGAAGACGGCAAACTCTGTGCTTTGCGTACTTTTCAGAGTTTCCGTCCCTCGGCTTTTCAGACAAGTATATAATAATAAGACATAGCTACGGTGGCGTTAAAATTCAATTTATCTTTCCCTTTGAAGTGAAAGGCCTCCAAAGTGGAGTGTTCGGCTCGCCGAAAACCCGGGAAACCACCGAGGCTTCCGATCCTTATTCGTTGCTGCGCCTTTCCTTCCCCCTCTCCATCCCTCCCTCGCCGTCTCTCTGCCCCCCCCGCCCTCTCTAGCTCGTTCTCCTCTCCTCTCCGTTTCTCTATCCACGGTCCCGTCGCCTTTGTCGCGTTACACGTACACGCTCTTGAGAAGCTGCAACTGCAAATGTGAGACTGTACTTTGCTTACGCAACTCGGCACGATGCATTAAACACGACTCGGTTATCCTACACCGCGCCTTTTTGTTGCGCTCTGACGTTAATCCCACGTTTCATTACTCCTGCCTCCCTACCTAGATTTTTCTGCCCACGCCACCTTCTGGAAATTTCATACGGATATGCAAATTTGTTTTCTTTGATACTTACGCTTTTCTGCGGTACACTTTGTAACGTGCGACGTACAGTATATTTAACAAGCAAATACAACTACTATTGTTATTTGTCTGTCATCCGGTACGAGTCAACTTCGTAAGCTCGGTTGGCACAGCGTACTCGATGATGCGTGAAAAATGCCGTAAACAAGTTATGCATAGGAAACTATAAGTAAGTTTTATAATATCGGTGTATATTGAGAACGGCAAGCTTTAGAACGTTGGAGACATATTCGCCAGTCCTTCCGGTTAAACTCGTCGAAAATGCAAACTTCGCAATTGATTTACCTTGCCAAGGTTTTCACACAAGCTTTATCACTCGCGCGATGTGTTAGACTCGCTTCAATGTAGATTACTCGTGCGAAATGTGAGCAAAGAAATCGTCTACTATTTAAAAAGCGAATAATAATTGAACAGAGAGGTTCGCTTGGAGAAGCAAGAAGTGTATTTATTTGCGTGCTGATATCCGCGTGCAAGAACGATAATGACATTTAATGAGAATACGCTTGACAAATGCACACGAGTCACCGGCAATTATACAAATTTTTGCAATCGCATGTAATTGTTGCCGGTTTCTTTTACATTCGCAGTTGCATCCTCGGTTCGGTATGAAAGATGGCAACTTTTTGAATAATTCTTCATTACTTGACGGAACCTCGAGTTACCGTGAATAACATTTTTGTAACAGTGCGTGCACGGTCGTAGCGAGGAATAGCCGGCGTTTATATCCTCGCTGCAATCACTGCCTCGTACAAGAAGGAGGGTCGGCGTCGGTTATAGCGACGGGGCTATGTTTTATGGGGTGTAACGAGTGTGGAAGAGGGGGCGGGCCACGGCTTTCGTAGATTTTATCTAAACCGACAGCTTCCTGCTGATGCGTTCGCAGGCCCACGCATGCATGAGCGCAGCAACAAATTAAAGGACACGGAAGGAAGGCCGCCGCGTGCGCGAGCCAACTTCGAACCTTAATTGCGCCATTGCGCACTGGCCATCGTTGTCTTTTCATCCATGAAAAAAAACCAGCGACGACGACGACTCTTCAACTCGTGACAACGAAACAAATGCACTCGAAAGAACTAACGCTCGCAGCCAATAGGATTTGAACAATACACACTTGGTTCAATTGAAAAAAGGACTTGCAAAGAGAATTGTTTCCTTGTTGCGAACTATTTTATCGATGCAATAAAAATTGTTTTTTCATCGTTGCTTTGCAAAAACGGCGACAGTTTTTATTTCTTTTTTGGCTGCATGTAAAAGATCAACATTGCCATTGGTTGTTTAACAAAAATTGTCTATTTCTATTAGATTATCTATTGGAAATTGTCTAGTAATAATTAATCCGTTTTTTAATCTTACTCGTTTACACATATGTCTTTCTTTTCTTTTCAGGTAAGACCACTTGCATACGTATCTTCGTCTGACTTCGTTACGGTTCTTTACAGTTCTGCGATAACGAAGGTAGGAAGAATCGATGAATTATTGACCGTTTTATCATGTCGATAATAGCAGTATTTCCAATATTAAAACAACAACTTTTTGTTTATTTCGCATTTTATCTAACAGAGTATTTACGTAACACGTCGAAAATGAAGAATAAAAAAGGGAAACGTAACTCGATCTATCCAACTCCAATAACGGTCCACATTCGAGCATCTCCCTTCAAAACTTGGGTATAGATTACTCGGCACACCTGCATAGAAAGGTGTTGAGTAAAGTGAAACGTCCGTACGAGTTAATAACAAAACGCGCTTGTTTTGATTCCACTTAATATGCATCTAATTCAATCTGAAAATTAACATAGACGTCGCACGATACCCTATTTCCCGTTAATGTTTTCATCAAAGTGCGCGAAATTGTTTCTTTTTATTATTTGTACGCCGTATTGAGAGAAACAGCGATCTTGAATTTTTCGACATAAATATATAAAAAGCGGGATTCACCTTTGTTCTTTTGCAAAGGGAAGTCGTGGGAGAATAGCGATCGTAACGCGTAATGTTCTATACAGTCTAAGACAATGCTGAATCGAAGGCGTCGTTATAAACGAAGCTTATTGGCGCGACCCTTTAAAATATGTAAAAGCGAAGGTGGGTAAATGTAGGAGCAGAGAGATTTAGGTGCTTCCTTTCATTCTGCCCGGACTTTCCGTGAAAGTTCGTTCCTCCTTTGGCGCGATATTGGATTTACAATTCCGCCTGGCCCTTTACGGCTCCGCGTTGCAGTTCAACCCTCGTCTCGCCCCTCGAGCTTCGGCTTTTTCGTCACTTTAAAGCGTATCAATGTTTCATCATCCAACACCTTCGCCCCCCTTGCGAATTCTAGTCCAGGCTGACATTTGGATGAGAAAGTGCGTACTTACTCGATCTTTTAACTAAACGGCTGAAAATGTTGTGACCAAAAAAGGGTACACTATTTTTCGAAACTTGACGAAGTCTTGCCACTCGAAATCAATGAAAGGTTGCTTCGTTCTCCCCCTTATGTTTGTTCTCTCTTGGAAGAAAAGAGATTCTCGCTTCCCGTGTCCCACATTTGTAACGCGGAAGGAAGGATCGCAGAAAAGCATGGAAAAGAGGGTTGAGAGGAGAGCAAAAGAGCGAGCATGCCAGCGGGAGGTGGGAGGAAGAGGAGGAGGAGGAGGTTAGGGAATGGGTGGTGGCGTGAGGAAGAGAATAGGGAATGGATGGGGAGGTGCGGGTGACGGAGAGCGCGTTGGTAGCGGCGGCAAAGGCGGAAGGGGAAGCGGTAGACGTATCGACCAGCGAGGGGAAGAGCCTCCCTCCAGATCCATCCCTGGTTTCCCTCGTGCTAGCCCGATTCCCCGACGTCGTCACGGAGCGAGGGGTCGCGAGGGTACTGTACAAAGGGGGTACGAGGGTAGGGGAGAGTGGAGGTGAGTGGCACCATTCGAGTGCTACGTGTGCTACTTTGCCCGGTGGGTGCGGAAGCGAGACACCGAACGAAAGAGATGCCACGGGCGTGCACGAGAAAGAGGCTGCAGGGAGGTTCTCGGTGATCCCCTTGTCTGCCCTGCTCTCCCGTTGCGCGTTCCCTCCCTTTCGCAGTCTTCTTTTCACCACTTTTCACCTCCTTTCACCTCTTTTCCGTCTATCGACGAGCGAACAACCACCGCGCTATTCACCACCTTTCCTTCGCCCTCTCACACGCACGTTAATTCTTTGCTCGTGCGTGCGCCGATGACTGTGTGACAGGTCGCCGTTGGCAGAAACGACAACTGGGGCACGCCGTTGCTTCGTGTTTAATGGTTTGTTTACCGGTTGTTAACGAGTCGGCTTTATCGGGGACAATTACGCAAATTCATTTGCACGCGCGCGGAAAAATAGTTACGACAGTCACAATTCTCGCCCGTACGATGTACGTTGTCCTTTGTCCAAGTGCTTTTGCCGAGGACAGTGATTTCGTCGCCGCATCGATGACCGAAGTTGCCGGAACAACATGACTCTACTTTGTTGACTCTAGTTTCGAGCAATATTTCTCTCTTTACCCATATACTATCCTTAGTATTTCTCGCGATTAAAGTTGCCCGGGAAAGTGTATGGTAGATGCGGGGAAGAAATGTTTATTGTTTCCCATTGTTCGTTTCATTTCCTGTCTGTAGCAACATGTGATCAGTTTACCGAGAACGGACACCACGTTTTCGCAAACGACTGCAATGAAAGCGGTGACTAAACGTGAGGAATGTAATTGGACATCTCGACGCTCGTTACCATTCTATCAATGTCGCGATTTGGAAATCGATACCAGAAATAAACGACGTAGTATCGAATCGTTCCGTTTTGTATCAAAGCAAATGTCGCGAAGGTTTATTGTTACAGACACAACCGGAAACACGGATCAGTATCATCTATAAACACATGACACGACTAATTAATTCATAAATAATTTTCAACGTTCCGCAAACATACGCTTATACTTGTCTCGTGATATACGTTGCTAATAAATGTAATAAATGTTGCTTCGATCGAAACGAGCAACATTTCGCAGAGGAAAGATTGACTAGGAGGGAGCGGCAGTTGCATCAACGGGCTTATTTCTGTATGCAAATGCAAAATTGTGGTCATCGGTCAACAGCGGGCGCGGTTTCTCTCGGTGCGCACGCGGCGCATAAAGTCGTAACAGGTGGTTTTGGTAATTACGAGGAGGTACGGTTCCATTATGCGCCGGCTATAAAAATTAAGTCGTTGGCCCGGCTCGAGAAAGTTGAAAAAGTGCAACGATAACGCTCGATAACTCTCGATATAATCAAGGTGCCGATAATATCAGGCCTCGGCTCATCGACGTGTTGTCGGTGTTTACAACGCGTGCGAAAGACGTTGCAATTATTTGCTCAGCCGTATTTATGTAGCCGGCGAATAACGACGCTTTAATCGACCCTTCCATTAACGCAATCACTTCCCTATTGCGAAATTACGTACTTTCATGACGAGTCGTTGCGCTCGGTGCATGGCGACGGCGCAGAAAATCGACGACGGATTATTAATCCCAAAGTTGGACAGTGGAGAGGCTAATGAAAATTGACTTTTTCTTCCCCTCGTGGCAGGACACCAGGTTGACGCGGCTTTCGAGGACGAAGTCCCGGAGGATGAATCTGTTCTTACGGCACCCTACGCAACTGACGGTGATTCGCGGAGAACCGTCGACACGCGACGATAAATAGCCCAGCGCCATATGGCCGGTACCCTCGTCGACACGCTCCGAATGACGGGGTTCCGAGCCAGTTGTCGCGGTGTATACTCATGCCCGCTCCTAAAAATGTTGCAGCAAAACTACGCTCCGCCGCTCATCTTCTCGTCAGTGCGTCGCGCGTATGCACAATTATTTTTTCGTGAAGAACGAGCAATCTCGTCGTAGGAAAGTATATCCGCACAGTTTTCTAATCCCGAACGGGGCATCCTGCCGGCGCTTGTGGCTGCAGACGATGCTCTGGGCGGCGTATCTTCCAAACGGTGCCCGAAAGAGCCACGCCCTTTGCCGCAAAGTTCCCGTGTTTCCGGTGGGCGTACAGGCTGAGAGAGCTTTTCTGTCGGCAACGACCGTGGAAAATACTCGTTGGACGGCGTGTAGTATACGTCCTTACATACAACAATGAAGATTTAATCGGTGGTTGATGGGAACTGTCGAAAAAATTGGTCATAACAGTCACTAGGGAAAAGTAAATGGAAAACCCGCTTTCTCGATTGTCGAGTGTACAGTTGTTTCGCAGTCCCAGTACGGTTTCGCAATGCGCGCATCACGCCTCACGTGACCGGCGACCAGAAGGCCGAATCACGTCCGAACCGTTAGCAATCATTTGGATGCACGGGAGCGGTCGATTCAAGTATTTCCGATCGGACGAGCGCCCGAAGCAGAACGTTGCCCGGCACGGGAGACATTGCGGAGTGGGAGAAAAAAGTCTTTCATCGATACATGAGTGGCGGACAGTTTGCGAAGAATAATAATTACGCTGTAGGGAAAGTCCGTCCGGTCGTTTGCGAGCGCGGTACAAAGGAGGAGCCGGCGAGAGTCGTAATGACGAAGCCGGCGGATGCGTGCGGTCGAGCATTTGTCGAGCATTTGTCGAGCGCGGCCTCGAGTCGACGAAATCGGCCGGTCGCACAGGTGTGAGCTACCGTGCTCCCTCGATTCGCGTGACGGTCTCGGAAGAAGCTGCGCTCGTGTCATTCGGCGCTGCTTCTTTTTTACCACGCGCCTTCATCTCCCGACGCTCGTCCCGTCATGCAGATCCACTCTTCTGCTTTTTCCACTTTCAGCGGCCACGGCCTTCTCCGTTCGTCATGCTTTTTTCTCGCCGGCGAAATTATCGACTGCGACTTCGAATAATCCCACTGCTAATCCTGCCGCTGCTATCGCGCTTTGAGGCACAGCAACGCGACTGCGACATCGTCGTTCATTTCGAGCTCAAGAGTCGACGGTCGTTTCGTTCCTCGTCATCGCGGTGGTTAATCCGTCGCGAAGCGGGGTTTAATGGCCGGATTTTCCTGCGTTTTCCTTTCCTGTGGCGAACGTTCCGCTCATCTACACGCCGGCGGCCTGGGACACAGCGAGTTATGAATTTTTTATCGCACCGTTGCAGTTTTTGCCCTACTCTTACCTCCACGGGAAAACGCCTCGTAATCTGTTGCTGCTGCTGGATTAACACGCGGAAAGAAGGAGAAGATTAACATCGTGTTTTGTTGCACAGAGATTTATTGCCTGAGTTATTAATTGTTTGGCTTGTCTCGGGGACGTGAAATGAACTGTTTCGTCGTCGTCGTGGTTTCATCTCTGCCACGCTTTTTCGTTTTGAGTTAGTCAACATACTCAGCTTTGAAATACATCGAACAGAGTTGCTTAGATATTTTGCATTTAATTAATTACGCAACCGGTGTCGTTGTTGAGCGCCGAATCATAATTCTGGCAGTGATGCATTCTCGAGGCGTGTGAAATTGATTAGAAAGTCGCAAAGCGACGCTTATCGACGGGAAAGTGGTCGGTGCCGATAACGCAAAATTTGAAATCTCACGTGACCAACCTCCGCATCTGCGATTCGCGTCGATCCAGTTTTAACATTGTCCTCTCCTCGTTACTCTTGTCGCGTGCTGTAATCAACCTCTTCCACAATGACGCCATAATTAAAATGGACTAATTAACGACATCCGATTCTACGGTTGCACCGCCTTTCTCATTAAGACCAATCAATTAAACGAGTTAATGAACGAGACGTTCCAGTTGAGTCTCTGGAGTGGATCGAAATTGTAACTAAAATTGACATTCGTCAGCGTTGTTCATCGCGCTGTCGGAAAAGGAGGAAACGTTGATACGGCGACGGCGGTCATGATGGAACTCATCCAAAGATCTGGAGCAGCGACAGATGAGTATGGAAAGTGCGCTCGGCACACGAGTATCATTAGACACAAGGTTAGAGAGAGACGCGAGTGCGCGGAGAACGCGCGTTCCGCCGAGCAACGGATCGCGCCTACGCGCCTGGCGTTGCGGCGTGCGACAACGCCGACAGCGGCGACATCAGATGCGGAACGATTGCCACACTGGCCAGCGTGCGACTGTATCGCGTCACGAGGCCATGAGAGCGTCATTCGACCTTTGCCGGAACAATGCGCCAGCGTGGAAAGTGCATTTTCTTGCTCAAGGACGGATTGCCAATCGCGCGCCGCCTCGGCTCATTTTTACGTAACGCTACGTGCCTAACACAACGCGCTCCCCGCTCGCTAATTTTTCTCCAGTGTCACTTACCAGCGACAGCGGTGACAACAACGCTACTTCTAAACGGCAAATTTCTTATTTCATTTGAAGATAATTCGCGTTCTTTTCTTGCTCTTCTTCTTCTTCTTTCTTTTATCCTTCTTCTGCTTCTTCCTTACTCCTTTACGTTTATAGCAATGCGCTTCTTCGACGTTGTACACGTTGTATTCGACGAAACGACAGTCGACTCGTCGGCTTGTTAACCGAAGCGACACAACGTATGCAATAAATGAAAATACCCGGCATAGCTTTAGCTATATTCGCGAATCATCATTTTCAGATGTTTTTCGTTTATGCTCGTTTCGCAAACAGGCATTTGCCGCGATTGCCCTTCTTAGTTTGGCCGGGATAACCGGAACGTTTTATACCCTCGGATACAAAAAGAACGAGCGTTGAGACGATCGGACTATCCACGGTTCACCGCCGTCGCGTCTTACTCGGAAAGTAACACAGCTTTTCCAAATCATCCCAGCGTTGGAGATGAGCGAAATGTCGACGCGATATGTCGCAGGCGCTTCGAGATCGAGGGGACAATTCGAAACACACCCTGTATGTACCTCCCGATGATTGATTTCTTCGAATCGACGCTCGACCTGACGCATGACAGTTGTGTCCTCCGTGCATTCTTCCTGTTTCCATATACGCACCACGTCCTCGAAATGCCGTTCCACATCGCCCGAGGCACGTCCGTCATCGAGCGAACCGCAAACGAGCCCGGTCGCGCGTAATCGTCAGAACTGTCCGCTTCCTATTTTGCATGCGATCGACAGCGCTGATAATCTTAATTAAAAGCTGCATTTTTCGCAACAGCGAGCACTCAGCCACGATGACGCCATCGACTAATAGCGCGAGGGACTCGCATACGGGTGTCATAATCGGCTCTCGCGTTCTCGTCGCGCAACGCGCCCGCGACACCGATACCGCATTCTCCCGCCATGCGGGTCGAATTATATCGATTGTAATTGCGACTGCGGACCGTCGACGGTCGGGAAGGAAGAGCGGGTCTTTTGTAACGGCGAGTGATCCCGACAACCGACCGGGTGATTAACGCGCTCGGCCCGGACTTGAATTAGCCAGGCGATTGTAAGCGAGTTTTTCATCGGCGAACTGATCTACCGCAATATCGCCCCGCCGCTTGTGCCAGCCTCGTCGATTTCTCCGCCTCGACTAAATGAGTGATAAAGCATCGACGACATTAACGATCGTTTTGCATACCGAAGATTAATTTTCTCCGTGGTTTAATTATGCCGTTAAAAGGCAGCGAAGAGGCAGCACATTCGTCACTTTTGCGTGCTCCTTTTTTACCGAGACACGCGATGCTCGAGCGTTAATCGCAGCGGGCAGGCCGCTGCGTTACGCGCCAGCTTCGCCTGGGACGGCGGACGAAAATAAACGCAAGTCCCCCCGCGCGGTGGGCCCCACGCGTCACTCACCCGGTTTCTTGCCTCCCGACACGTTCCTCAATTAGCGCAACTACGTTGGGGAGTATGTGATTTTTGAGGGCGCGCACACATTCCCCCGATACGTCCATTCCTGTGCGAACGCGATCGTCGATACGACGAGTGGTCGACGGAGCGTGATTTCTTCCTCGAATCAACGTTCAGTGTCAATAGTTTACTAAACGCAGATCGAAACAACGTCATTTCCAGCGAATGTCACTTGTGCACTGTATCGGAGTGTGCGTGTGTCATGCAATACGGAAGGACGAAGTTTTGCGAGTGTCAATGGTAGGTTGTCGCACGTGTGTAACATGCTTGGCTAACTCGGCGAAGCGTGAAACAACCGGAAGTGATCGCGTGCGCGATTTTCGCCTGGCGTCAAAACTGCAGGCGAGCACTTCTTATCTTCGCAAGTGCACTTCCGGCGATTCACGGCCGATTGTTTATTTGGCGACGGGAGGAAGAAGCGGCAGCCACGTTCCGAGGCGTTGCAAATACTTTATAAACATTTTTCTCGTGCGCACTCGCTTTTTAAACGTAGACGTTTCCGCTGGGATAATGGCACTCGAGATGAATGCTGTTTTTTTTATTTTGGGTGAAATCCGCTTGAAGCCCGATGTTCCGGATTCTCGATGCGACGCAGTCGTAATTTGATCAGTTTACGAAAGATCCACTCTCGACGCGCGAACGTGATTTAGCTTCCTTTCTTCCAACACACACGATCCACGGACGGAGGATTTTGCTTTCCTTTTTTAGCATAAATTCTGTAAAAGCTGCAGAACTACGGAATGCACCGATCGGAAGTATCGTAATACGTAATTTGTCATTATATGCAAATGGTCCGTTGTCAAAATTGAATACATTTTGCTTCCGTTACGCAGACCACCATGCCGTGCCAATAAATCTTTTGCTCCTTCGATGAACATTTGAGTGGTAAATAGATACGGTTATGCTGGAGTGAAATTGGCCAGCTAAGTTGCAAAGTTAGGTGCAGGATGTGCCGATCGATTTCTGAGTAATGGAATATTTGAAAAAGACTGTGTTACGCAACTCCGAAACTCGACCATTTTTGGAAGAAGTTCCACCTGTCGCCGGAATGTGGGTCACGCGTCTCTCATATTATTTACGCACCTCTCATCAACCCCGCACGCACACACGCACGCGGCTTTCCCCCTTCGCCGGTCTTCCGCCCGTCTTCCGCCCGCCGTGACTGCGTTCCCTGGCAGTTTCCCACGGGCGTGTCCGTTTTTCGCCATTGTCCGACATTTCTCCCTTTTGCTCTTCTGGCCCTTCGATTTCCGCGTTTCATCTTACGTATGTCGAACGAATTCGGAGCCGCTTCGTTTTAATCGACGCGTTAAAACAGATTAAGCGAACAGATGAATTAAGTGTACCCCGATTACTATACCGTCCAGATGTCGACTTCTTGTTTCGAAACTGTTGCTTTTGTCTGCAAACGTCGAAATAAGATCTTGAAAGGCGTTTAACGAGGAAACGATTTAACTAGTGTCGCCGAAGGAACGTTTCTTACGACCGTGACGAAGAGTCGGAAATCGTGTCTTTGGGTCGTTGTTAACACCTGCTCGTCCCATCGACGCAGCCGAACTTCGTTGGCTGCGGGAAAGGTCGTGACTCCCTCCGCCATTTTGCCTCCTCCGAACACTCAGCGGTGTGCACTCGGCTGCTGCGAGCGATAAACCGGGAGGGCTAAGTTTAGATCGTTTTATCGAAATATGCAAAAAGAAATTTCGGTGTACATGCGGGGGTACGCGCACATACGATTTGCAGGATGACGGTACGTTGCGAATACGAATCGGACAACGGTACGTTTAAGCTCTGTGTAAATATTTAAAAAAGTGGCACGTGTAGCGAAACGTTTACCGAAAAACAATAATAAGCTTAAGCGACATGCTTCCTACGGACCCTTGTGAAATTAGCACCCCTTTTTTGAAAAGTCAAAATACAATTACAGTTCTGGGTAGATCAGCGATAGTTCCAGAGTTCTGGATAGGTTTTAGACTGAGTTCCGGCGAATTTCCCCTCGTTAGGAGCGAGATATCGGATAAAACAGAGAAATTCAGGGGGGAGGGTGATGTGTAGAATTTCAAAGCTTTCGATCTATAACTTTCTTTCATTTAAGGATTATTAAACGAATATCGCCTTATTCCGGAAATCAAAACCTATCCAACGAACATAAGCACACCGATCTGAACCGACAATACGGCTTTTAGTTACGGTTATGATACAAAGAGTTCTGGTTTTATCTCCACCATTTTTTGGTTTTACGCAGAAAAAATGCACTTTCAATCGGAAAAGTCGCGATTGAGACACAGATCTTCTCGACGAAGAAGAAGTTACATAGTGTGAAAACTAGCAGAGAAACAGAAAAAAAAATTTTTCGAAATTTTTCAAAGGAATTTCAATTTCTTTCGAAAAATCAACTTCGGCTTTCGGCTATGAGTTACACATCATCAGAAAGAACTCGCGATGGACATCAAGTATCGCCCCCTATGTTGGCCCCTTCCGCAATTAGGGTCGGAGCTATTGAGGAAAAAGGAGGAAAATTTATGGGGTGGAGGGTGATCTATCGAATGTCAAAGTGTTCACCCTATAGTTCTCACCCATTCGGGAATTTTAAAGTGATCGAAGCACTTAAATTTCGAAACAATTTGTTTTTTGGAAAAAAGGGGTTCGGCGTGTAGTTTTCGCTTCCGCATATAGTTTCGACTTCGTCGTGAAATATCCACGAGACTGTATTTAAAATTAGTTAGAAACTCTCGGATCACTGGTGCACTATCCAGGACTCCAATTACTTTTTTCATTTTCGTGATATGAAAGGGATGCTGACTTCATAGGTTTTCTAACGGTTGGCGAATACACGCGGTGAAAGTCGACCGACTCCTCAACCCGCGTCGCAGTACCATCCGCACACTTCGATTGGTAGACACGAGGATCGCGGACGCGAACCGGTCGTTGATATCTCGATCTTCTCGGCAGGCGATGCTCGCCGATCACCTGCTCGCAAAACGGCTGTTGTTGCAAGCGCGCGGTCAATAATTTTGTTGTCCGTGTGATAGATGACTGGCCAAGAATGATCGGCGAGTGTAAACAAATAAATTCGTTGCGTCTGTCCACGTCGGATAAACGACGGAGTGGCCGGGGGCCGACGCGGTTACATCCGTGGGGGTGGAAGAACCGCTGACACCTCCATCTTGGTTACGGAAAATGGCTCGGCGAAGGCGCGTAAATATAAGCGGAAGGGACGCCATCACCGCCGTCCTGATTCACGCACGCGCTTCGAGTTCATTTCACGCGAGCCGTACAAATATCGCGTCCACTAGTTTAGGGAAGAGAGTGGAAAGGAGAGAGAGAGAGAGAGAAAGTGAGAAAGAGAGGAAGACATGGAGAGGTGTACGCGTGCGCAGTTGCCCGAGCCCCGAGCCAATGCAGAGGCTCTGCTTGGCGTACAGCTGTGTACCGCCACCGCCGCCGCAGCCGCCGTCGTCGCCGTCGCCGCTGCTGCCGGCATCAGCTGTCGGCCTTGGTAGGGTGCAATTACCCCGACAGGCCAACGAAGGAGACGAAGAGAGAGAGAGAGAGAGAGAGAGAGAGAGAGAGAGAGAGATATGAGATGTGGTGTGCGAGTCAGCAAGCGAGCGAGTAAAAGAAAGAGAAAAGAAGAAAGAGAGAGAGAAGGGAGGATACGGGAAGAGAGAGGAAAGAAGAGGACGGAAGGAGGGCTCTTCGACTGGGTCTGCTTCACATATGAGCGCTATAGACGTTTGTTGTATATTTCATCTTCGTCCTGCCTTTCGCTAAGGTTTCGAAGATTTTTTCAGAAAAACAAATTGCCAATGTTACCGAAAGTGGCGTCAGTAAAAAATTATGATCCTGGCCCGTCCTTGTTCTGATCGCTTCGTTTAAACAACAACTTTACAAAAGTGTAAGAAACAAATGTAAGAATGACATGCTTCAAAAAAGGAAAAAACGCGTGGAACGTAAATGTTGACAAAATGGCGAGGAAGGAGCCGATCGAAAAACTGATAATCCGTGGGATGCCTTTCCCATCGCTGTCGCGTGGAGCCTCTATGCGGGCTTCGAACCCGGCATGGACCTCGCAACTAGTTTTCCCCTTACTCGCCCTCCTCAAAACGACGGCCCCTCCCGTTTGTTCGCACGCAGCCTGATCACCCTCCCGCGCGCGGAAAAAACTTCCATGTGAACCGAGAACCGAGTAGCGTTAGACGCGCGCAGCACCTCTTCCTCGCTGGCCGCCGTGGAACCTCTCGCATTCGGAGGATTGATGTGCCGACTGTGGAATGCCGCTAGGCTGCTCCTACGGTTTTTGCCCGTTTAGTCAAAGACTATCAGTCGTCTTTGCTCCATTACACGTTCTTTCCCCTTCAATTATGTAACAAATTGATCGCATCGAGCTTTCAGCCTTCCTTTTTTTCGCGTAATTACATTATTGATTTATCAGTTAAGAAATGGCTTTAAACTATAAGCGACATTATCATTTTACATAACGCGAACCAACTGCTTCTGTCATGCCGATAAGACGGAAATAGTATAATCTTGCGTGCCGAAACATTCATCGGAAAATTATTGTTACCCGTGACATGTGTACGCGACGAGGCTAATTATTTTGTTGAAAAAATTCGGTAGTCTTGCTCAGATTGGACGAGCAGGAACGTAAATAAACAAATGGCGGATATTACATTTCACGCTGGTCGGGACCGATCACGGGGCTGTACTCCCCGTGCACGAGCAGAACGTGCGTGCGCGCACACGCATGAATTACATTCGCCCTTTTCTCCCCTAGTCCCCGGGGGCAAGAGAACCACGCGCCGACGCATCTCCCTGCCAGCGATATCGCGGCCAACAGCCATCTTCGACGCGACATGGCTTCCGCGCAAGAAGATATATACTATTCGATGTTTTTCAACCGGCTCTTGCATCTTTTCATTCCCTCAATTTTCATCTCAATGAAACACGCAGCTTTTTTCTCGCAGCTTTCTTTCGTCGCGTTTCCACCTCGGCGTCGTTCCTCGGCCGGAAAAGGCGGGATTGCCGCACGGGGAATGCAGTTGTCGTGGATGACAGATGTCGACAGTTTGGACGTGCGTCGTAAACGTGATCTATTGCCAATCGGACTATTAATTTCTGTATTTCTTTATTCCGAAAAATATCGTCGCGCAGCTTTCACCGGCGCAAGATAAAAAATTCCCAACATCGTTAGATCGCAAGCGCTCGGACCGATCGTTGCTGTACGCGTACAATGTCGCCAGTGGTAATCCGGTCGGCATTGCTCGATTCTATTACGCTCGGCGACACCAG
>JABFPT010000042.1:29833-51451 GCA_022817245.1 Nixonia krombeini | reverse complement strand
TGCACTTTTGTCGATGCTTCGACGACTGTTGTTTCCCGCAATCGTAGGAACGGAGCATTGTTGCTACCGCGCAACAGTCTTGTTTAATACAACAACGGTGCCACGCGACGTATTTTACGGAAAAAGCATACATTTGCGCCAACCATTAACTGCCCGAGTGGTTATTTTATGTCCGAAATAGATCGGGCTGACGTCAAATGGCCGAGATTGAACCTTGGCCGATGTTGGACAATCGATGTTTGACAATCGGCCGATGCCCGGCCGACATCGCTTTCTCCCATATTGTCCAATATCGATTGGTCGACTTGAAATCGGGGCAACATTGGATTTCCGATATCGGACTGACATGTAGAACCGACATCTTTTTCGTCTGTATTGGCCAACATCGATTGGCCGATGCAAAATCAATTTCGCTTCGATATCAAACAAGTATTGGCCAAGACTGATTCCCACTCAGCTATCATCGTTATATTTACTGTATACTTTGCAAACTTAATCACTGTTCACTGCTTCACATTTACATAAGTGCAGCAACGAACCTACAAACAATCGTTCGAAAAATCGCGTATATATATCGCGAAACGATCGAACTTACCGGTTGTGCATTCTGCAAATTAGGATCGACTAAAACTTAAACTGTTTATAAATTTTCTTATCGATCGAAACTCTCGTGACAGGCATTAATTGTCGACGGATACGTCGGTTACAAATGTCAAGTATCATTACATTTCTTAACGACAGTAATTAAACGTAATCGTATCTCGCCGGAGAAACTTAATCGATAAAATCAAAAAATGTTTCGCTGGCACGAATAAATATTTAATTCTGGAATCGTAGCTCGTTAATTAAATGATGAATTTTCAGCAGATATTTTAACTTTATTGACCGGCTTTATTGCCGTCTTCGCGTTTATAACCAATAGCACATATGTAAATATACATTTTTATATATAACGCTTTTGTTTGGTAGTCATAAGTGATACAAAATTTCTTTCAATTGACAAGTGCGAAGAGTAGACAAACGATTAAGTCGGTTTTCGCGTACATTTTGATTGTTGATATCAATAAGGAGTTATACGTTCGATTTGTACCGTGAAAGACGCGGCATTGCCAGTTTTCATTACATTGTCGAAATTATCATAAACTGTTGCCATCGACTACTGACTATCGACTACCACTCATTACAAACTGGTTCGTCATTAAATTGCGTACAATTATTTATGAACACTCGTCGAATCGTGTTAGGTACGCAAAATCGCACAAAAATTTCGTATCGAACGATCGTGAATGCGTAAAATATGGGAAACGTCGGTAAACACCTGCCACGGAGAGTGAAAAGGGGAAAAAAGAGAAGGAAGAAAAAGATGCAAGGATCGCGCATCAACTTCAACCTGCGGGATCGCCGAGCCGATACGTACTCGCGATCATGAGTCGTTCTGTCAGCTGGCCGAGCTGGCTGTTTGAGAGGGGCAAGGGAGAGGGGGGAGCGAGAGAGAAGGCGAAGGAGGACGGAGGAGAGCGCGAGCGAGCGCGACACTTGGCTGCCAACTCTTCGGCGGAGGTCGAGATTGAACAAGATAAGGCGGAGAAGTTATTAGCGAATGCTCAAGGGTGTTGGCTTATCTGCCGGATCATGTGGGTATTATAATATTATAATCGTATCGGCGCGCCGCCATGCGCCACGGAATGGGTTTGCAAAGCGATGCGTTATCGACGCATTTTCAAACGCTTTCGGACGGACTTAATGCACGAACTACCATTCGAATGATCAAATTATCGCAAACATTCCGCTATGAGTCTATTTGCGTCGATCAAAGTTAGCAAAAGCCCGACTCCACTCGATCAGAGTGCCATGATTTATGTCGACTTAAACGCAGCCTCGCGTTTGAGTGTCGCGCCTGCGTATAAAAACATCGTCGACTGTTCCAACGTAAACTACGGAACAGTTTGTCTGTCTTATATTTGTGTATTGCGTAGCTATCTCGACGCTTATTGTAATTGTTAAGTTTCAGGGAATGGCATTCTTTCCGAATGTCGATAAATGCGTGCTCCGGTGTAGATAAACAGGATGTTGATATTCGTGCATTATGTACGCGCAAGAAGAAACAAATTGATACACATCGATTAAACTTAAGAAACGACAGTTGCCACTCTAAAAATGTCGGTAAGACCGTAACAACGAATTTATCGACCGATCAATTCTATGGAACTGTCGTCGTGTACGTGGTATGGTTGTGTATCGAGAATTTGGCAATTCTTAAAAAAAGGTATAAAGTAACCCTTGAGTTGTAGTAGAGCGACGTTTCCCAAGCAGGGGAGAAAAGTTTTCGTCGGGCTTTGGCGTTTGTACCGCTGCACGTCGCGCTTCATCTCGCCGTTCGCACGCGGATCGCTCAATCCGGCAAGTGGGTGTCTCCGGCGTAGGCGATTCCCGCGTCTCGACACTTTTCTGTTTACTTAACAAAGACGCTCCTCCTTGCGCCAACACCTTCATTACTAACCTAGACTCGACTGCCGCGTTATTGATCGTGCGTTTGCACACTTTTACAGTTTACCACGATGTCAACAGTGTCACCGGCAATGTCAACTTGCGCACATTACCGTCGCCGACTCTCCACCGTACTCATAATAAATCGTAATAAAAGTTTGGCTCGCACGAGCAGCGCCGCTCGAGCGGAAGTTCGTCTCCTGGCTTCAAAATACACCGTTCTATTATTCATCACGCCGTGAGTGTTGCGCAACGCGATTTTTGTTAGCGGTGTTTCGGCAATGCCAAACAGCGGTAACGTCAACGAGCTAGAAACGCGACAGAAGAATCCGCGAGGTATTTCGGCGGTGCGAACAATGCTTGTTCGCGACAAAACGCGGATGAGAGCGAGTCGAACGAATCGAGACGACTCGTGGGAAGAGGGGAGGAGGGGGCAGTGAGGGATCGGCCAAGAGCCAGGCTCCCCCGGGAGTTGATAAAGCCAAAAGATGTATATTACGCTCGCTCGTACGAAACGAGCCAGTCTGTTACACGCGCACGACCGCATACTAACACACTTGCGCAGTCAAATTTCGCGCAGCACGGTTTAAACGAAGCTACATTCTGAAATCTGAATCGACGCAAATCTTTTCACGGCAAGACTCGGTTCATTTTGACAGTTCCACCGGCTTTCCCTGTAATTAACCGTAACAAATAACGAACGTTCACATTTATAACGAATCTCGTACCTTTTCATTTTTCACACTAATACTTGCTGTACTTTTCTGTTGCAGGTGAGTAAGCCATTGGCGAAAGAACTGTGAAATAGCGCGCAAAATTAACGTCGAAATGTGCGTAACGAGGTGACAGTGAAGTTCAGTTTCCTTGGCGAATTGGGATGGGGAACGAACGCGCGCGTGCGGCAGTCATTGTCCTCCAAGATTCTTCTTAATTTGCGGATTTCTGGAAAAGACGGGATTCGTAAAAAGCAGGCAATTATTATTCAGAACGAGGACCGCTACGTCAAAGAGGACAAGACGTCGCTTCTACGGGTTTGTCGTCATATATTGAAATGTTAATCAGCTCGGAGGCTAGTTTATCTGGGCTCTTCTCGCCGCGATAGAAAACAGACGCGATAAGGAGACCGATAAGAGGGGGAATGGTCGACAGTGTTTGCAGAAAATAAAATTCTCTGTACACGTCTATTCTCACGCGAGTCACAAATCTCCGCAATCCAGTACTCGACGCTCGAGTTTTATGCAAAATTGAGCGAATCCTATTTTAATGAAATGACTTTGCAATTGTCAATGTCGAATTATAATTAGACTGTATATTATCATATACACTCCAATATCATCCGTTCTCCACCCCGATTAGAGCTCGCGTAACACCGACGACGCTCGATACACCTATTGCCATTTTTGTGCACGTTCAGTCGAACGCGGGACACAGAACGGAGTAAACAGCTTTGTCTTCAGCGAGGCGAGTTGACAAATGTTGGATGGCGTATAAATGTATCGATCAATGGTAATACTACGCGCAATTTAACAAGCCCTGCCGGCCAATTAATCCCGTTTGGTTATTACGTCTACAACCGCGATGACGACGGTGATGACGACTCGTCTCGAAGCCAATAATGCTAATCGGGGTACATGGACAGACGCTATTCGAAGCACCAGGGTTCACAGTCGTCTCGTTATCAAGGTAGACGTACAGCGCTTTCTGACGTTCGAGGTACGTCATTGTTCGTAAATATAAAGTGGCTTGGCATTGGTGGAACGTTCCCTCGATTCACCGATTCGCCGATTTGTCGATTCATATCACCCCTTTCATTGCGTACAGTTCCTCCTGTGCCCCATCGACGAGATTCGTGCGCGGTCTTTCCTCCTGCGAACCTATTGGACCAACACGCAGGACTAATTAAAAGATTGATTGCTAGACAAAGGGGACGCTTACGACGTGTACGTGCGCAAATTATTCTTTGCAACGTTTCTGTTCCTCCTTCCATCTCTACCCTCCCCATTTTTCTACAGTTCACACTCTGGTAAAAACGTTCGTGTCGCAGTAATGCTTACTTTGGGATGCGCTTGTTGGTATTGTACAGACGCGATGAGTTTCGTTGAAGTCACATAGGACCTGTTTTGCATGGATAGCGTGGGGAATAATATTTGTGCGTTAAATGAATAAACGACTGAACTGTGTAATTGCCACGTACTTTGCTTTAATGCACGACACGCGATACAATTTGTGGGCTGTTCGCAAGGGTTGCAAATGACTCGTATTCGCATAAATATTATATGAATATTACATATCCGTGTGTATAGACGAAGCGCGCGATACGGGTACCAAAGTCGCGCAAACGAAAAAAGGTTTGCGTTAAATTGCGACGGCACTTGGGCCGACGACCGAGGAAGTCGGTCAGCGGAGACTGCCGAGCGAAGTCTGCCGAGCGAACATTGTCGGAAAAGACAGACACGAGGGAACCTTTCGTTTGTAAGACGAACATTCACAAGTACTATTCTTTTTTCCTCCATCTTCTTCCTAAAAGTGACAAGCAAGAAGACAACAGCCTCGAAGATTCCTCCCTGCGCCTCAAAACCAGCTTTGTAAACGAACCGTCTTCCTCGTGTTGTCACAACAGTCGTTTTTCGTGTCCCGATGAATCATTTATTACCCTCTTGTTGCATTCCATTTGAACAGGTTGACTGGAGTTTCCCCCGGTGCTTTACCTCCCTCGAGTTTTTCCTTCGCTTCTAAACATTCCTCGCCCCTTCGATAGCCCCGTCTAAGCCCGATCCCACGATCCAGGAGTTAGAGCGAAATTGTTGTCTCTCGAGCGCGTCCGATGATGCGTTGTTTCGCCATCTTCGCCGAGCGTATGTCGTTCCTCGCACGTTCGCATTATCGAACTAGCCGTCCACTTCCACCCTTTCCTATTCATTATTAACAGTTTCTCACAGCGGTCTCGCTCATTCTCGGGGCGTACGTCTTGCGCAAATGGGATATACGTGTGCGCACATGTGTGCAGGCTATGCATGCGTGTCCGAGTGTTACGCTCGCCTTTCATTCTCTATGCTGTGCGCGCGGCCTCGAGTTTCGAACGTGCTTGGCATACACCGAAGAAATTGCTGTGTAGGCTTCGCTGACGAGAAAAAATGGATAGCGTCGTGGTTATCAACCGCGGCCATCGACAATGCTTCCCGGGATTTTGTCAATGTCTCACGTCACGTTACGCCAACGTCGGTCATCGGCAGGTGCTAACAACGCAACGATGATCCGTTCACTGACACGGCATTCATGATTCGCCTGTTCGCTATTAGGGCAGTTTGCAACAATCAAAAATGAGACGAAGGGCGTATCGTACCGGCATTCGATTCAACTGCCCTGCAAACGTTGCTCGTAAAGCGTATTTGAGACCTTTCCTCGACGAAGGTTCGAGGCGGGCGGGTGAAAAGGACTATCGCCCCGTCACGCAAGTAGCGGCTTGCATCGCTGTTCCACGTCGATGCACCGAACAGCGTAACCATCTCCTCACCTCTGCTACGCGCGTTCACGAGCATCGTTGACGAGATCGCCGCGAGTTTCCAACCGGAGTGTCCAAGTTCAGCGGGAAGCGACGCTGGTACGAGACGTTTCCAGCGTCGCTACGCAAGCAACGCTTTTACGATGCGGCGTAACGAAAACCCTATTATCATAATTGGATTGGTTAATTGCATGTCGTTGAGCAGAAAACGCGTGTCTCTTGACAGCGTTCGCTTATCTATGAATCGCATTAATATCATTAAAGTATTCGCGAGTTGGGAAACGAGCGATGTGACATTTGAATAGGAGGAAAAATGTTGACCGTGGGAAAAGTGCGCGTAGCTCCTGTAATTATTAAGCAGAGCGATTTTTTTTGCTACTTTTAATCAACTATCCGAGTGGTTTTGTAAGTGGCTATTCTTGTTCGAGCACGCATTCCTTCCTTTACTCGTTACAAACGAATGAAAACAATATACACACCCGTGTCAGGCAGATTGCTAACCATAACAACACGATTGGCCGTGCACACGAGAGTCGGAACGGACGGCGAAGAGAGCGTATTTACAATTACCGCGCACCGCCATCTGGGACGGGGGGGGGCGTGGAAATAAATTTCCTCCGACAAAAAGTCGGTTTCGAATTAACAAAAATGTGAACAACGTTCTGCCGTTTTGTTTCCACTTTGGTTGGGAACAACAAACAGAAAAGCGTGAAAAACGTAACGGGCAAATATATTCGCCTCGGACGATGCGTAGAAATTTACGGCCCCAAAAGGTATTTACCAAAATATTTGGCGTGTCCGAGGATGGCGCGTCGCGGTGTTGTTGCAGCTAGCGGTAAACTTGTCACAAGTTCGGAAATTCCTCACCGGAGAAATACACGGCGAAGGTCTGGAAAATTTCAATTCCGGCGTTTCTCTCTACCTGAGGCGGCGAGGCAGGACCGTGGCACGGTGTAGCTGTACGATAGACGACGAATAGGGACGAGGCCTCTATCCCTCTATCCTGCGGGACACGAAGCGACCCTCGTAGTTATCGACACCCCTCTTGCGTCAAAGCCCCTCGTCCTTCGCCCCGCTCCCCCGCCCTGCCCCACCTCCCCCCGCCGCTCTCCTCCCTTTGCCCACGGCAGCGGCAAGGGCCCTTTACAATTTCGTTTCTATTCCAGTCGTCCTCGTACCTCGCTCGGCCGTGCGTGGCATGGATTATGAATAAGTTCTAATCCGCGGTGCATTCGTGCTTCGCAAGCGCCTCGCGTGGCGACAAATAAAACAAATAGGGGATGAGCCGCCAACGCGATCGTCTCCTATTTTGATACAGCCACGAGACCGTAGTCGCCGACGCCTGTGCCGATTTTTGTAATGCTGCAACAGTGTAGAGTGCAATTTAGTGCCTTTTATTCCAGACGCCAGCCCTGTGGATTATAGTTTCAGATTTTTGGAAGGTTTGTTGAACGCAACGTTCACTTCGAACGTTTGGTTGAGACGCGCACGCTAATGCATGAGCCGATTTAAGGCCGACCGTGACGTCGCGGTTTCTCGGAAAGTGGCAGCAGGATGTAAAGCGCAGAAATAGGGCAATATCTCTGCGAGATGAATAGCGGGGAATGCAGGAAGCGGCCGCGAGCGAGGCACAAATAATGCCGCGAGGAATCGCGACCAGCTTTTTAATCCCGCGTTTGTCGCACAGAATTTATTAAACGGCTCGAGGTCTACGGACTTACGGACAGTCGTGTGTACATCGATCGGAGCGTAGATTTTTCAGCAAATTAGTTGAACCGGAAGAGCAAATGTACGACGGTGAGCTCCCTCCCGCGGCAACGTCGACATCGTCGAGATAGGCCGAACCGGGCCGTTACGGCTCGCGCGTCCGCTTGATATAAGGACGTTAGATTCTCTTGACAGCGGTTAAATGTTGCTCGCAATTAACGAAACAAGTTGCGTCGTTCGACGGCGTCGATGGTTTGTCGGGAATGCACGCTTTCGAGAAATTTCCGGGGACGTGGCGGCCGGGCATTAGCGCGGCCGTGGTAAATTACGACCGTAAGAATCCAAAAGTCAGCCTAGGCCTCTGAGGAACCTCAAAGGAGGAACCTCGGCTTCTTTCTCTTCCGGCATCTTCTTTCGACCACTTTGCAGCTGTTCCCGGAAACAGGCATTCGCTTTGCCTCTTCTCGTCATCTATCGCACGCTGCGATACTTCTCGTTCCACTTCCTCCATTGCCATACTCATTTCGTTTCATTGATCGATCGTTGTTGTACGACTCGCGTCAGTAAACGACGAATTAACTTTGCGGGACATTTCTCAGCCACGTACGTTAGAACGAGCAGCTGAGCCAAGCGCTTCCGTTTTGTCTATCACGTATCCCGCTTGTGAGAGAGAAGTATGAAACCGTATACCTTGCATTATCTCTCCTTCCATAATCCAGTACTTCTTAATGTTCTTCAGGTGTATGGCTTGTTGAAAAATCAATCTGCTAACGGAGGTATTTTGATACGACACTATCCTATCTAAATCGGATTCAACGAGTAATAAAGCTGACAATCAATGTGCAATTATGTTGTGCTTAAAAAGAGAAAAATTTTCTGTTTATTACGATTCATAGAAACAGATAATTGCCGATAATTTTTGAATACTTGTCGGGAACTTGTCGGTGAATATTCATTAGGAAACATTTGAATAGAAGTTTGTCGTTTTTTGCCTTGAAAGTTATTGAATGTAGTTCGGAGGTCTCTTTTTCTTTAAATATACTGCTAAAGCGAACTTGTAATATTTATCTACGTTATACTAGGCTGTTTAGAAGTAATCTATTGTTTCAAATCCTCTGTATTTTAATTCGTCTCATGACGTGTGAATTAAATAAGAATTGGTTACGCCACTCTTCGTTGTCGTTCGATACTCGAGGTGAAACGAAATGGATCCCGCGTGCGATAATGAATCTCATTTCGAGGGAATTCCATGCGTTTGTGCCAAAATGTTTAAAATTCCACTCGCTTTGACGGCCGCTGCCGAAGAATCTCCCTCCCCCCACTCTCTTTCTTTCCGCCTCTCCTGGCCTCACTTCCTGCCAATTGGGGTGCGTCACAGCGCGGCCGATGCGCGAGAAAAAAATTCCGCACACGCGAAAACGCAAATCGCGAGCGAACGGTCGATTCTTATCGAGCCGGCGACGGGAAGGGGACGAAGGAGAAATGAAAACGAGCGGCAATTAAGACTAGCACCGAGGATGCATCGCTGGGCCTTCTTAACGGATAGGCCCCGTTGCATCGATCGACCAGGCAAGCGCGCCTGCCACCTCACTTCCCCGCAAACGCAGACGTTTACAGTGTCGCGATTTATACGCGAGAGCGCCGCGTTACCGTTAATGCAAATCGCCTCTTAATTTTTCAATAAACAACGTGTCGGTGAATTTCAGCCGGCAGCCGCGATATTTATGGTTTCGTAATGACGCTTCTTTTGCAATCAACAGCGTTGGTCAGCGTTGCGGTAAATTCCTTGGATAAAATACGTATGCGATCGCGCGCGGACCTTCACGATTGTTTATTGCAATTATTTTCGGAATGTGAGTAACAGAGAATGAAATAAATTAGTGAAATGACGTCGCCTGACGTTCGACCACTTTGCGATTCAGAAACGATCCGTGTCTGCTTTTTCCTCCGCTGCTCGACATTTGTCGTTGCGACGACCATTCCCTCGGTAGATTAAATAGACTCGCGCATGGAACTACGGGTATAATGCGGTGAGTCGTGAGTTCCGCCGAATCGGTATTTCGATGTTTATCTGGATATTTTTGATGGAAGCTGGAGCGCGTGCAGTTCACCATTAACGTCAAAGAAATTTCGGAGCGAGCCTTCAACGGCGTAATTATTCTCCGAAAGGGGTCCAGCGTCAGATTAGGATCTCCCAAGTTTGGAGCATGAACGTGAACATGAGAAACGATCATTTTTAGTATCCCGTAGCAGCTTTATACGGATATTTACATGTCTGCATTTTCCTCAAAATATCCCTAAACATTCTCAGTTCCTCAACTTACCAACGCGATATCAGAAGTATTTTTAACAAGGAAGCGCGTAAACAAAGCGGTCGACAAACTAACGGGAATATATTCCTTGTAAGTTATTTTTCTCTTGGCAAAGGTAAAGGTCATTCATTTCGATCGGACTTAATAACGCGATTCGCTACATGTTACAACTATGAAATTTCACGGTGAGTCCCGTCCCGCGTCGCGACAACATGCCTGCGGACGAGTATTTCGAGTTCTACGCGACAGGGATAGCGAACTCGTTCCGGAAGCGAAGCGTCCGCTCTCCGAGAGCGGAACCGGACCGCTACCGAACACTGCGCCTGACAACACTGCCGAACTTTCGGCGTACGTACGTCGAGTTTGGGACAAGGTTACCGTGTTACCGCTCGACTCGTTCCGTCCGGAATCAAGGGACCTTTCGTGCCAACAACAAAAATAAGGAAGCGATATTCGCCATGGTAGCAATATACTTTTGCCGCTACGACGAACACTTTGTTGCCACGGTAAACGCTTTTTTCTTGCTACGTTAGCAGTTTATTGCTCCGGAGTGATTGACATTTTTCACGAATGACGATCATTTGAACGTCCCGCGTAGGAAATAAATCTCTCAGTCGTATTAAAAGCACGCGAACGCGAGTGAAATCGATCGACGAGCCTGTTTGCGGAATGGCTCGACGCAAGAAATCAATATTTAATCATCCGTTTCCTTTCAATGTCGCCTCGCAATTTGTTGCCGCAACTGTTACTTTCGCAAAGAAGCGTATTACAGTCTACTAATCCGTACAACCGGTTTACTACAGGCTTGCGGAAGATACTTTTTCCCTTGACTCGGGCAAAGTTCGCGCTCTTCGCTATAAAGCTGCCAATTTATTACACGCATCTTTGGCAGGATTATCTCTGGCTGTCTCCTTCTTTTTCTCTCCTCCTCCTTGTCCTCGTCCTCCCCTTACCACCCCTCCCCCTGCGCCCACGTGACCCTGTGCAACGCAAACTTGCCGTTATCGTTATTCCGCCATTATTAACGCAGCGAGGACTCGTACGCGCGCCGAGAGGAGAGTGTCCGTTTCTTTGCTTCGGGAGGGAATGACGCGTTTGGGAGAAGGAAAGCGTGGAGCGATAGTACCGGCATGCTGCCAAAAAGGCAACGACACCGATTCCCCGCAATCGTTTACATATTTTTATTGACCGTCGTCCGATATTTGCATAGTCCAATGAACGCGTAACAATTTGTTTCGTAGAGTCGCGTGGCAACTCGGATTTCGTTATTGCCGATGTTGTTGAATTTGCTCACTCGACGAAGTGGGGAATTGTCAGTACGACAACGTTGTGATCGCAACGATCGAAGTTGCCGTAGTCGTCGCTATTGCAGCAACAGCGACGAACACTTCGCCAATTTCAACCCAGCATTCGCTCGCCCGTACACTTGTTGAGTTTACGATGTTTGCGAGGATTGCAACAATCGCATGCAATGCCGGTGCAAACGACAACACGACGCAAAACGCAACGGGTACCGCAAGGAATATTCAGCAACATTGAAGCGTACTTTTATGTATGCAGGATAAATTCGTAGGTGTGGTCTCCATAAATCTCATTACAGGTATTACAGCGCCGATAATAGATAACGTTATCGGCGATGCTCCTCAGCCTTCGAGAATACCGTTCTCTTTTCACGGGCAATTACCCGCACTCGGTTCGCAGGTCCGGTGATTTGTTAATTAATGCTAATAAAGAAGGAACCCGTTCGGGCTCCCTCCACTCGTCTTCCCCCTTGCGAAAGGAAAAAGAGACGGAGCAGGAGAAAAAGAAGAGAGAGAAGAGGAAAAAACAATTGTCCCGTGAAAGTACGCGACTATTATTCGACGACAAATCAGTTATCTGTTATTTATCATTGGCTATTCCTCGTTCCAGACGGCGGAAACAGCGTGCGAACCGGCGTGTCGTTCGTTAACAAAGAGATCGAAAAAATGTGTGCAAAAATGTACAAATATGCGACGCTCCCATCGAAAACTCGTTCCGATGGAATTTATTTGACTTTCCTTCTATTTTGACATAGAAATGTTACGATTGTTTATCAACTTATTCATTATGCGCACGCAAGCTTTGTATCGCGTTTCCTTTCCCGCACATACGTTACACCAGCGGCGGATGTATTAGCATGATTAATTAATTAAAATATTATCTGCATTTCGTTTACATCTCATTTCACCCTCGACCGAGCCGAAACTCGTGTGCTCGCATGCAAATGCGCTCGACGACCATTGACTCGTAGACATATTTCGGACGTGAACCTCGAGGCAGCAGAGCCACGCTCTCAATGACGAAGCGTCACGCGAGCATATTTTTCTTCGCGCTTTTCTGCACCATTGTCGTTATTGATTTTTCGAAGCGTGTTACTCGATCCGCGACCAGTGATCATCGATGCTTAAGCACCGCCGCGCACAGTTTTTTATCCTATGGATAGGGAGAAAATGCCCGGCGCTGGCTCACGAACGCGTAGGAGTGGCAAACTCGCTAAACGGACGGCCGTTCGGTTATAACGGTGACTCGTCGCGAAAGTAAGATTACGTTTTCGTTTCTCTTTCTCATCCTCCGCTCTGTTTCGCTCTCGGTCAGTACGCAGTCTCTTATCCGAGCGATATCTTTGCCACTACGAGACAATGAAACGCGAACGTTTTTGTCCCACGGATCGGTTTAAAAGCGATTGTTGGTGCGCAAAATATAATTTTGAACGGTCGCAGGTATGCGGTTATCGATAAACTTCACCCATAGGCGACGAGTCGAAGGGTCATCGGCACCGTGCTGGATGAAGAAGCTTAGCGCTGCTGACGCGGCGAACAGCGTTTCGTCCAACTTACCGCAGTCTCGTATTTCAACATTTTCCAGGATAACGAACAACGCAACCTCGCCCTGTTCTCATTTTTTTTCCTCGTCGCGTTATTTACCATTTGTCTGGTATAAAATTCCCCTTCGCGATATGTTACTATTCGTGAAAACCACTTAGCCGCCATCATCGATTGTGGTTATCCCGGTGATCGTTTAAATGAACGTTCGCTGTTTTGTAGCGAGTTTTAGAGCAGATATTTCGAACTGTATTTGCCGACAGTGTAGATCACGTCGAAACATCACGGTAGATCTGTTTCGGAGCAGTTGGATTATCGTGGCGAGATTCTCGGCGGTACAAAAAGCCCGGGTCAGAGATTTGACCCTCGGGAGATAGAGAGCGATAGAGAACGAGGGTGTATCGAGCCCACGTTATTCCAAGGCGTTGTAGAAAAGTACCCCGGAAAAGGAGCGAAGAGGGAGAGAGAGGGAAAGGGAGGGAAGGATAGTGAGCGGACAATGAGGCAAAGTGCAAATAGCTCCGGTAGTCGACGGGAGGAGAAGGAAGAAGTGGAGGAGGAGGAGGAGGAGGAGGAGGAAGAAGACTTTGTTGTCGGGTTCCAAGTATAGAAGACGAGAAGAAGCATGTCGCGAGCTGTTCGCAGGTGGAATTTGAAATCGAGCAGGGCTCTAATCAGCGGTCCGACGTGCTAACTCCGATCGCAAATATAACGTTTTTGCAGCACGGCATGCTATTCCTTTTCATTTTTTACCACACGCTCGATTCAAAGTTCGCACGATCACAACTATACCGAATTGTGTTATTCCCTATTGAACTGAACAGAGACAAATCGGCGGCCGTTTATCTCGCAAAAAAACGTGCTATTTGGGAAAGCGGGACGACAAAAGGTTACGCGAGTGACGCGGCGACTGTACCGAACGTCCAGTCGATTATTTCAGACGCGGCGATCGAATACGTTTCGTTGCTTTCGATCGGCCAACGGCGTCTCGCGCTTCGGGACGCGCGAAGGCGCGCAGGAAGCGGCGAGGCTCGGAGCGCGCATGCCCGGCCGTAGCCAGCTGTGTTCAGACTCCTGGGATCGTTCGTAAATGACTGCCGAGGACCCTCTTTCGATCGAGTCGACCAGCTTACACGCGAGTTGGTAGGATTAAACAAACACACGCCCTTCAGCCACTCACGAGAACACTTCGATGCCCAGCCGGTCGTAGTCGTCGCCGCCGACTGTGGAATACGACCGACTAACGCGGCGTTTCGACGCGACGACAAAAATTGTTATTGAACAAACCTGCCTCGTCTTGTTGCGGCATCGTTACGCGCAATCACGAGCCAGATGCTTCTCTGTTGTCAAACGTTACGTGTAATGTCGCTTTCTTACGTGTAATTTCCCCCTCTTTTCGTCGATTTATTTAACAATTGCTCTCGTTGACGCGTGAAATGAGACATTGCAGAAAGAGAAATATGAGGATTTGTCAGTCTTTGGAGACAAATAAACCGACCTACTTCACCGATATTGCTTAGTCTTCGCGCAAATAATTTTCGTTAGCGCGTTTCGCACGAACATGGCGAACAGCGTGTACTCCGCAAAGGTGAACGATCGTTCCCAGTGTGAGTCTCCCCGCCACAAAACGCGGAATTACTTCGAGCGTCACGTTCCCCGATGAAAAATGTATAAGAATTGATGAGAACCGACGTGTGTGGGGTTGCGTCGAGGATAAGCGTTCGGCGCTTTCTTCGGAAAAGAAACAGGCGTAGGGACACGGACTTGCCTCTGAAAATGGCGGCCACGCTGTTGCGAAGTACTAGTTCCGCCAGTTCCGCTCGTACCCTATCGCGGTCGACGATGGCGAGTCGCGTTCGATCGAGTCGTCCCGAATCAAAACAGTCGTTCCTCCGACAAAGAGCGAGGAAGGGCGATTGCGATCGATCAACGTCGGTCGAAAGTTTACTACGTGCCTCGGACAGAGTCATGCTACTCGCGCGTGTTATCTTTTAGCATAACAGCGGTATGAAACAATCGTCTTTCCGATAGTTCGGGAATCGGCAAATCGAACGTTTGCGAGAACCCCGCTGAATGAATATTGCGTAACGCTGTAATACATCGAACCGACGTTAATCCGAGCGAGTCTCTCTTATCGATGTATTGTGCGATTCTCCGAGCAACGCTCAACTTGACCTCGTACAAATAGGACACCCTGGGTAACTTCAACGGAGCGCCGTGTCGAGAGCGGGACCGATTGGCGCGATCGACCGAAATGTCTTCGTTTGACCGGACGGCAGATCTGGAAAGATGCGTAGATTACGCGTAGGAAACAAGCGGTAATTGTTGGCCACGCGATCGCCGCTGCTCGTACTACCATCTCGTAGGTATTTAGGTGAGTAGTGTGCATTTCCTGCGTTTGTCGCCGCGTCGAGAGGGAAGTGTCTAGTGGTCTAGTCTCCATGACGAGGAGGGACAAAGAATGAGAGTGAGAAGACGAAGGAAAGGAAGAGTGTGGTGGTGTAGTAGCGGTGTGGCAGCGACGGTGGTAGTGGTAATGGCAGGGAGGGAGGAGAGGACGATCGACTTTCCGTACACGACCGCTTGTGGGAGCCACCTACGGAGACATGCCTGCGTAGCTCTGCGAGCTGGCCCACCTACGTGCACGCTCGCTGCACCGGCTATTCCTAATCTCTGGCCTCGGCTGGCGCTTTTCTTCGCGCACATCTTCGTCTTCCTCGCGCTTCTTGCTCAAAGAACGGCGCGGCTATTCCGTTATATACACTTATTCCTTTTGTCTCGTAACGAAATTAGAAATCGGTCGAGAACGGACTTTACCCAACGACCAACGATATCTCATGTCCGCATTGTCGATAAATTAGCATTCTTGTATACGTTGCTCTGTTTTACCGCGGTCACCTGACTAAAATCCAGACATTCGATTTTTACGGTTGGTCTACGGCAATATTTTTCATGTTTAAAGATTACCAAACGCAAACTGTCCTCGATTCTTCGCCTTACATGGACTTCTACTCGCGCACCGCGGATATACGCGTGCAACTCTTGCTTTGATAAAAACTTGGGAGTACGTGGCAGGCTTTAGAACGATAGCGTTGGCTCATATACCTCACTTTCGGATTCTTCTTCTTCTTCTTCATGCTAACAATCGCAATTGCATATCATACCGAATTGTAAGAGTTTTCCTACTGCGGCATTATAGAATGTCATTACAGGTTATTTATCGCGTTTTTATTGGCCAAACATTTCTGCCGAGTGTTAACGGTACGTTTTAACAACTTTCGTCCCGCTGTTTGTTTTTTAGTGGGTGTTTGCGAACGTTAACCTCGCGACGTTTCATCCACGAGCTTTTCGATACTCCTCATATTTGCGTTCACCGACTCGAACGGGTTTCGGAAAAAATCGCCGTTTGGCATATCGGGATAACCGCCTCGCCGAATGACACATTTCCCAGATAAATCCGTCAAGGTATGGCCGTTCGAAGTGACGGAAAAAGGTACTGCCGCGTCTAACGAGGGAATCGTAAACTATAAATAGGAAGGTATTGATTATGTGTCGTTCCGAACCAAGCCTGGGTGTTTGGAATGCGGTAACTATTCGCGCACTCGTCATGCACCGTTTCGACATCATCGCGCAAGATCTGGCAACTTGTTGCGATATTTCGAGTAACTCACGTGCACACGTTACATCCGAGCGAACAGTCATCCTTTCGTCTGTTTCGCCGTTTGTCTCGAGAGCGAACAACTTGCACATATTCATGCTCATTTCGAAATGACGCGAGAGCTACTGCAGAATTGTGCGTTTCCTCGAGAGGCCCTCGACCGGCGTGTTAAAGTCTGCATTTGCGGAAACGAGACAACTTGACGGAAAGTTATCGAAACGATTACAATGTCTCGGTATGTTCGATGTCCGAACCGACGGGTGTCGGAAAGAACGCACGCGACTGCGCATTCGGCCGGAGTTACGACGCCCTCATCCACAGCAGCGATGCGGTAAGCGTGCAATCACTTTCTCGCGCATTCTTTTCTTGTTCGTTGACCGCGTTATACATAGCCGTTCCGCAGCGCGTGTTGTTCCGCGCGGTCGGTCACTCGCCGCTATTGAAACCCACGAGGCTGCGACCTTTGCCCTCCGGGTCACTCTTTCGTCTTTAATCACGAATTGCCGATTTCTCGAGACACTGAAAAATACGAAATAAGGAAGGTTTCACACGCGGGTATTCACTTATACCACAATTACAGGCATTTTCGTAACTCTCTGTAGCGTAAGTTGATCGTTAGTCGACAAAACCAACGGCGAGTATAATAGTAGAATTACACTTATCGCACCGGAAAACGGCGAGTATTGTTCGTAATTACGAAAGCGGATGAAAACATCATAAACGCGTTGAGAAAGAAGCTTACTGGCTGCGAGCTCTCTCTCTCCCCCCCTCTCTCTCTCTCTCGAATGCTACCGCTGCGTCTACCCCTACCCCTTGCAGCCGAAGAAATACCTTCATTATTCAACACTCGCGTAACCACCTACGTGCAAAATGCGAGCTTATTCGAAACGAATTTCGCTCGACGTGGCGCTCGATGTGCGCGTGTCTGGCCGACTCTCGTCACGTAAGCAAGCGTGCATGGGGAAAGGTCAGTGCTTCGCGGATGACGTATCACAAGAGGATTAATCGCGCGCCGCGATGACGAACATTTCGCATTTTTATAGCGACGGGTCGTCTTCGCGAGGGAGACAGTCGTGTTTCTTCGCGAACCGTACTTTTTGCCAATTTCTTCGACTCTACGAATTATTGTCTCATCGCGTAGTTCTGTACATAGTTCCTTCCTTGTCTAACTCGTCGTAAACTGTGTGCATCGAAACTCCGCAGAATACGATGTACCCGTCGTCGGCGTTCAGTGCTGTAAAATTGAAAAAAGTCGATGATACGTTTAATGAAATTTGGTATAATCGGGATAATTCTTTCGATGGGTATACGTAGCAATTTTCCCATCTTCCTCGTGCACTTCAATTTCGTAGCATCCCGCGGCCTTGGGCACGGGTTTGCGAGCAATGCGGGATGTGAGGAGCGGTTGTACGTTGCTCTAGCTCGTGGCCGCCGGGATTTTACGCGGATAAGGAAATCACTGGCAAGTAGGACCGTGGGCGCCGCTTAGCTCCCGGAATCGCGAAATGACGGGCCAATTGGCAATGTCAGGCCCTGTAATTAGGTTTGCGCTGACGGTAATATAGTTACCCGTTGAGCATGCAATTTCCCACTCCATTTTATAGCTGCCGCAGGTTTCGCGTTGTAGGTTACCGGTTGCAGGTTCTACAGCCTGTTGCGAGAGATGGTCTTCTCTCAGAAGTAAATTATGCGAGCCGGTAATCGCTGCCTTATAAATCGTTATCATCGGCATAAACCTGCTGCGCAAGTTTTGCCCAAGAAAATGTGTGATATAACACTCGTATGCCATCTACGAGATTGCATGCCGAGAAAACGTCGCCTGTGCGCGCCTTTCCTGCAACATTAAAAGCCAATCTCGACGTAATCCCATTTGACTAAAATCAATGGGTTATCGTGGAATGATAAATCGAACGCGATTGAAATGTAGTAATAAATCATGTTAATTACACACGAAGCAACATATATTTATCTGTTGCGTATGTTATTCGATCCTATTTTATCCTACGTATGTTATTCGATCTAACGTGTACATGTTTGCTATTTTCAGCGGTGTCGCGGTATCATGCGGCGAATGCAGTAGCAGCGGCACGAGCGACATTACAGAACCGGGCTCGCCGTGTAGCACAAGTAGCGACGAGGGGGTTGGCATTCGCAGCAGCGCTCCTAGTCCGCTTCCGTCCTTAGCTTGCAAACTGGCGCCCCAGACCCCGCCATCGCACAACGGCGGCACCAGGCCCCAATGGCCCTGGACCCCTCCTCTGGCAGCTACCGCCTGCTCCACTTACAAAAGGCTCAAGGCCGAGCCGGAAGCTGGTACCCTGCCAAGGTCAGGGGCCGCTGACCCGACCGCCAGGCAGACTGGCAAGGTCTCCAGCAAGGCCCATCATCACCACCATCACGAATCTCAGGGAAAGATCACTGAGTACTTTAAAGCACAGATCAAACCGCAACAGCAGAAGGTGCGTCTTCCTATTTACTCTCGACTCATCTTCCCAGTATTGGGGAGACAGATCGCAACCACGCGACAATACTCGAGATTTTCGAGACCGGTCTCCTTCATTCGACTTGTTATCGAATTAATGGGCTTGAAACATTCATTTTTATTTGGATTACGACATTCATTGTGTGCGAACTGGTAGGAAACTTCTTGTTTATCAACAACGCGCGGTACGCACACGAGCGTAATTTTTCGAGATTTCACAGTTTGTCGTTATTCCTACCGACAGAATGATACGTTTCAATTTTAGTATTTCGAATTAATCTTTAGTTTGTTCCTTACCTTAAAACTTTGTATTTACAAGTTCTCGTAATTCTATTCTCTTGGTTTGTATACATGTATGTTAACAAAGTATGCTGGAATAAGATACTAAAGAATCACAAAACAGTTGGGGGCAACAACCAGTCAACTCGTTGTCCGGTCGACGCCTGTTCGCTGCACGTGAACGTGTAGCGTACCGTTGTTGATCGGAAGGTAGTAGACTGGTTGTTGCCCCTGTGTATTCAACTTGTCAATTTGTATTGCAGGTGAAGAAGACGAGTTCTACTGGTAACAACGACATGTCAGTGATGGTAGCAAAGAGCACAACCGAGTTCCGACGACCACCGGTCGTACAAAGGAACAACAAGGGCGGCTTGGCGAAATATTTAGGCCCTCATTGGGAACTCGGAAACCTGACGACGTCGCCATCGCTGGCCAAACAACAACAACAACCACTCTCCCGTCCGAGCAACATGTCTCCTCTCGTTGTCATACCACGAGCCACTGCCAAACTTGACAAAAAGCTCCCGAAAGAGATACCGACACTGCCAATTTCTAACAACGTGATATCCTCACTGCCCAACCCGACGAAACACACGTCGCTTCGGCTCATTCCGGACGCGAGCACTGCCTCGACCAAGGCAGGTCTCGCATCTATGGATACCATTAACGAACAACAACCAATCGGTGCCTCTGACTTCAAAGAAGCGACGGCGTTGTTTACGAAGCCTTTGCTCGTCAACGAGAACAATAATGTAACTACGAGCCCACTAAACGAGCAGTCAATCTGCTCCAAATCCCAACATTCTTCTGAGCAACAGCAGCAAGAACAGCAGCACCCTTTCGTGAGATTTTCCGTGGCGGCTGCAGCTGCAGCGGCGGCAGCAGCAGCGGAGGAAGCGACAAAGACGGACGCAGGAGACGCCGCAAAATCGACGCAGTTAACGCTCGAAGAAGAGGACGAAGATGAGGAAGAGGAAGAAGAAGAAGAATCGTCGAGGGATAGCGCTGAATCGAAACCACCGATTCTCTCCACTCCGACTACCATCAGATTCCCCAAGCAGTCGCCCGACAAAGATAGGTCAACTGCCGACAGTGGGCTCTGTCGGTGGGACAAATGTGAAGCAAGTTTTGACTGTAGTAGCAGTTTGTTAGAACACTTGCAGGTATGTTTTTAATTTAATACTAGCAAATTTAGTTCTATTAATTTCAATAAGCCAAGTGATTGATCAGTGACGATCAACCTTGTCTTACTCTTGACTTTTATGACGTTTGTAAAAGGGAGTTGAAGGGTTGTTAAACTTTTTTTAAATGCACTTGTTTTTTTTTAGGCTGCTCATATAAACACACAAACTGGGGGCGACACCTTTGTGTGTCACTGGCAAGGTTGCAAAGTTCAAGGAAGAAGTTCCTGCTCTCGAAGGTGGCTGGAGAGACATGTAATGTCGCACGGTGGAAACAAACCTTTTCGCTGCATAGTCGACTGTTGTGGAAGTAGATTCAGTTCTCAGGTACACCGAGATCTATAGTTTGCGCGTTTAGTTTTATAAAATGAAACATAGGGGACACCTGCATGGCGCGAATTGTCCCCAAGGCGAAGTTCATCTTCGCATATTAGATCAGCGACTCTAAGAAACATTGAACCATAACTTAATCAATATTTTAAAAGCTATTTATTTGGCTAACAGAGCGCCTAAGAAATTCTAATTATAAACAATTTCCTAAATTTGGAAATATCAAAAATTTCATGTAATTTGTTCATAATGTACACCTAACAAACCCACCAAAGTGTAGTTAATTGTCTCATCATAATCTGATTCAGTGTTTCTTACGTCTCTGATTGACTGTTAATATATAAATACTGTTTGTTTTGCTAACTGATTTGCAGTTGAAATGAAGTACATTGATTGAAGTATATTGATTATAAATTGAATGAAGGAAATGTAACATAAAAAATTGTTAATTAATTCTGATAAATGTATCGTGCAGATGTCAACATTCTTGACGATATTTTTATTCAATGTGTATAAGTAATGTCCTTATTGTATTCTACTGCAAGTGTGTTCTTTTGTATGTGTCTATGATACACTTCAGTGAAGAATGGCTTAGCCTTGCGATATCCGACGTGAAGGACGAAAGCCACTGGAGGTCTCATATCGGTGTTTCATCTTCGATATTTTTCAAATTACCCTTATGTATCAAATTATAATTTCGATAAGAAGGCTTCGACAGTTTTCACCCTCTGACCCAGAATACAATTTGTTTGAAACTTAAACAATTTACTCGCAAAATTTTTAGAAAAATGTCTCAGTTCTTTATATCTCATTCTTTTCAATGAACTATTCGTTCTG
>JABFPT010000042.1:1736-13392 GCA_022817245.1 Nixonia krombeini | reverse complement strand
TTTGTCTGGAATGTCCACTTTGCGCCGTATACAACCAAATAAGGACGCGTGAAAAGCGTAACAGCGGGAAACGATAACGCTTGATTTGGGCATTGTTATATCTGTGTGATTTGAATTGGAGTTAAAGGACAGTGCTGTTATAGCGTCTATATACGGTTTTTGGGACAACGTTGATTCACCTGTAATAAGAAGGTGTTTTCCAAATTGCCAAACGTGACCGTCGACGAACAATCGCGAAGCTCGTTAAGCGCGATGGCAGTTATAGTACGTCCCGAATCGTCATGTTTTCCCGCTGCTATTCCAGAGGTGAACGCAACGCAACGACGCGTTGGCGAGCGGAGTACGGCAAGCTGGTCACCCGGCAGCTCCTCGCTCCAATTAAACGTCTCTTTTCTAAGGCTGCCTACGCCGTTGACCGTTCGAAGTGCAATTCACGGCGTCTGGAGTTCACGCGGCGGCGTCGACTAGCGGAGCTCGACGAAACGCGGGAGTCAACGATCGCGGTTAGCATTTGTAACGTGGCCAGTCGCACGGTCAACCGAACGTACCCCCTCCGCCTCGCGCAACCCTCCTCGCGAACGTGAGAATCGCGTTTTTATGAAAACGGACGTGTAACGCGACGGCTCGTGCGGCGAGTAGTTACACGATGGTACCCCTTAGCACCCAACTATTGAATCTCACAAAAGTAATCGGACTTCCGATAGATTACGCAATAGTTCCACGGTTCTGCCCAAGTTTTGAGGGAAAATCGAAAAGACGTTAGAGGGTGTACATTTCACGAAACATCCATGTTTTGCAAATATCGCATTTTTGTCAAAGAACTCTGTGTAGATATCTGCAAGGGACCTAGAGATCTTGCTAGAATTTAGAATTTTTCCTGATGAGGAGTGCCAAAGTTAAGAACATTAAAATTCGTAATAATTAGATTCACTTCCAATTGTTCTCGAAACATCAAATTCGGCTATTAATGACACATCAGCCAGTAAATCTCGAGACGGGGAACAAGAATCACTCCTCGTGTTACCCCTTCTCCCCGTTAGGGAGAGTCGAGTGATTTGTAGAATTTCAAAGTTTCCGTCGTTTCCAACTCTTCCCCATTTAGGGGTTCTTAAATGAATCAGGTATCACTTTACTCCGGAAATCAAGACCTGGCCAACGAACACGAGCACATCTGAATCTGAACCAATAGTACGGCTTTTAATTACGGATATGCGGATATGATACAAATAGTACTGTCACTAGAACAAAGGCACTTTTAGATTTCTGGTTGAAAAAGACGTCCTATAATGTGAAGAGTACAAGAGATAGAAAGAAAAATTTTCGAAAATTTGCAATACCTGGACTATGTACTATAACCATAATAAAAAGCCGTAATATTAGTTCAGATCGACGTGTTATGGTTTGTCAGATTGATCACGGCGCTCTGAACGGAATGGTGCCTTGTACACCCCGAAGTTCCTGAATGGGGAAGAATTATAGTGTGAAAACTTTTAAATTTGGTAGACAACCACACCCTACCAACTTTGCTATTTTCTTTAATATCTCCACTCTTAATGGAGGGAATGGTCAACATACAAGGTGATTCTTGATGTACGCCGCGAAACCTATCAAATGGTGTATGACAATGCTGAAAGCCAAAGTTGATTTTTCGACATTTTTCCAAAACTCAAATTATCGGTATCGTTACCATAATTAAAACATGTGTTACTGGTCCAGATTGATGTACTACGGCTTGTTAGATTCGTCCTGATGAGCAGAATAAAATGGTACTTTGTTTAATTTAAAATTCCCAAATGGAGAAAAGTTATAGGACTAAAACTTTGAAATTCGGTAGACAATCACAGCCCATCGAATTTGCTTTTTTTCTTAATAACTCCACTCCAAATGGTGGGAATCGTCAATATAGGGGGTTATTTTTGATGTACGCAGTGATATCTATCCCTTGGTGTATAACTCAAAATTGAAAGCCGAAGTTGATTTTTCGACATTTTTCCAAAGGGGTACCCCTTCATTTTTTTTCAAAAAATCAGCTTCGTCTTTCGGCTTTGAGTTACACATCAGTGGATAGATCTCATCGCGTACATCAAGAATCGCCCCCTATGTTGACCCTTCGCACCATTATCATTTATAATACAATACATGTATAAATACATTTATATCTAATTCCGGGCACTGAGTCGTATTCAATGAGCCACAGCACGTCGACTTGCATCGATGTGCCGTGGCTTTTTATTGCAGTTTTTAGTGTGAAATACAACAGAAAAAATCGAAATCTTTTACAGTTTTTCGCGCAAAAAAGGCACTTTCAGTTGGAAACGCCGCGATTGCGACACAGATTCGGACTCCTCATCCAAGAAGACGACCTGTAGTGTAAAAAGTAGAAGAGAAATAGAAAAAAAATGTTCGAATGTTTTTAAAGGGGTGCCCCCTCCATTTTCTTTGAAAAATCAACTTCAGCTTCCGAATATGAATTACATATCAACGGGTAGATCTCACGATGAACATCAAGAATCACCACCTTTGTTGGTCATCCCTCTCATTAGAGAGAGGGGGAAGATAAAATGATGATTTATAGAACTTCCTGTAGTTTTCCCGCAAGGCTATGCGCACGATTCGTGGATGAGCCTCGGTCGCTCATATCGCGACAGTTTGTTGTCTCGTCCCGTCTACGGCTCGTAAAGAGAGATTTCTCCAGAACGCAAACTCTCATTCCACGATAATTGCGGCAGCCACACCTTCCAAAAAGTGTAGCAGCGCGCGAAAGGCCGAAATGCGTGGTTACTCGCGGACCGTAATCTGGCGGTGCCTCCTCGCCATGAAAAGGGCTGAGCAGTCAATGCCCGTGATCTTTACCCCCTTTTTTCGCCAACATTCTCGTTCCAAACTGCCACAAAACAAAACTATGCCTCGGTACAAGTTTGTTTCCCACTCGTCGTTCGAAGAAGAGTCCTGCGATTCCGCAATTAAGTATATTCCTCATTGGATGCAAATTAGATTGACCGTAAACAGAGAGACGAGTCGGCGGCGTTCGATAAGGCATGAAAATGGCGTAGGAAACGATAACGACGATGTGGCCAGCGATCTCGTCCGTTAATTAACTCGTACCGATTAGGTCTCGCTGTTATCCAAGGACGAGTGGAACGTCGGATCGTCCTTCAACAACGGGCAAGCGCTCTCGTTGCAGCTCCGGCAGCAGGAAGAGTGAAATTACCGATGCCGTCTCTGCGTCTGCTTCCTGGTGTGCGGGTACCGCCGCATGCATCTTTTATGAATCGGATTCCATTCGGTCATTTTCTTCCTTGAATATTACATGAATCAGCGATAAATATTTTACGTGTGTTCGCCAGCGAGAAAAAAAACTCACTTTTCATTATGAACTTCAACTCCATAGCACTTTCCTCTGTCACGCTTGTTTATATCAGCCTCTTGATTGTAATGTTCTCCGACGAAATAAATTTGCCACTTCATGCGTTACGGCAGACGATAACTTCAAATGTTATTTAAATCTCGCTTCAATTAAGTTATGATTGATGTCGTTGTTTACATTGGATCGGAGAGCTGAGCATCGGTTTAGAATCTGTAATTGTACATTTTTATTGTCGCGTAGCTCAATAACGTTTAGGGAAATGAAACGTTATTACGAGAGTGTGACAGAAGTATAAATTATGGGAAGATTTTTTCAATATCATCCAGATGACTTTTATGGGAAATTAATTCCACCGCGCTGTTTTTCGATATGAAATACGACGAAACGTTAGAAAGATGAAGACTCCTAACAGTTTGAATGGATTTGCGCGTTGAAGTGCTGTTGGTCCAGAAAGTAGCTTGGGACAAGCAGACACCTCGTTGATGGGGACGATAACCTCGAGTAAATCACTTCATCCTACGTTTGCAAAGTAAACGAAAGTACAGCGCTGGTTGTTGTCGCTCAATCCTGAATCGAGACAAGAAATCGAACTTCTTATCGAGCGTTATTTTTAGCAAATTGCATAATTATGCATATCACAGTTCCTCTCGTCTTTATTACCATTGAGTTGTGATGTAATTTATTTACCGAACGTGTTGATACATGTTGGGCATTTTAAACATTTTCTCGCTCGTGGAACGGTCGTTGCCGAAATAGTTGCGGCGATTGTTGCTTCGTTTGACGCTGCGCGACTGTTCACGGCCGATCTTTTACTTCATTTTTGGCGCTTTGTTGCGGCCGACCATTTCGGTACTCGTAAACCTCTCCGGCGGCTTCGACCGCACCCCTCGAAAAGCGTTACGATTCTTTTACGCCACTAACGTTTCTCATCCACGTACACTGCCTCGGCACGCAACACCGGCAAGGCGCATTGTCGCGAAAACTGCTTTTCGTCGTGTCTGCCGAGAGCTGTGAACTTTCCGATGAAAATGAGAATTCCCATTGCGGGGGAACGAGGTGACGAGTAACGGCGAGGGAAAATATGCTAATTAAAGTTATCGATCGCGGCGAGGGGGTTCGTCGCCGGCCGCTAATTTCCCGCAGCGGCTTCTGCATTAGGTTTAATTAACATACTTCCACCAGGGTCATCTCTTTTTCCTCACTACACTCTTCCCGCTATTTCGTTGCACTGCGATTTTTACGCATCGTCGTATCCGCGTATTGGCGTATGCAATTACGACCATGCGCTTAGCTTTTCTCATCTACAACGCGATGTCGGAATTAGTTTCCAACTTTTACCGCGTAATCGACGTTTGAACGGCAATCTACATATTACCAATATTTGCATTATTGCAATTTGTCAGACAATCAGTCGGTAGCTCCGACTTCCGACGCGGATCGATCGTTTCGCGAGCGAAGAAAAAACGATAAAATTCGCGCGTGAAATATATGCGCCAAATCGGCAGAGCAACATTTTGTGGCGCATTTTGACGACGTTGAATGTGATCGAATAATTTATTCGGCGATTCGTGGACCGATTAAATCGCCGCTTTTTACGGCCTGTAAAACATTCCCAGCCGCAGAGCAGTGACAAGATCAAAGCAAGGTTCGCGGATTATCCCTCGCGTGCAATAAACGTTTCGCCACGGCTGAAACGGGCGAGCTGAAAAATCGTCGAATTGACTAAAGAGTTTCAATCTCTTAACCGCGTGTTTGTTCCGAATTTATTGAGGCATTTGTCTTTAGTGCGTAATTTGTATTCGTTTACGACTGCGAGAGATCGTTTGCAGCGAGTCTGCGGTCGACGTGGAAAATGTTAACAGCTCCGAGAAGAATACGCAACGTCCGAGAGCCTTTGTCAAGTACGCGGATGTAATTAATAAAAATTGCTTCGTCAATGCGCGCGCAACCGCTATCCTTCGCCGTCGCGGCTGCGCGCGCGTTATCTCCTCGCGCACTCCTACTTTTCCTTCCGTTCGATGCGAACATTACGCGCGGCCGTGAAATTTGACGCCGCACGCGATCGAGCGAAATGGTCGAAGGCGCGAGGATTTAGTCGTCGTCGTTTCGCGACAGGCGAAAAAAGAGAAGCGTTGTGAAAGCGCGGCCCGGGCTTTTCACGGTGCGCGTTTCTCGACGGTAATTTCGTTCTTTACGTGGCGCTTGATAAGCGGCTTGATAACATCAAACCTCGAGACTGCCGCCAACTTTCATCGATAGTAATTATCGAAGCGCGAAGATAAGGCTGTCGTCGTCGTTGCCGTCGCCGCCGCCACTTCCGCCGCTGCCGCTTTTGCCTGTTCGATTTATCGACAGCCGGTTCGCGATTCGCGAGTCTCGGTCGGCTGCGCGTGTCAGCGGAGGAACCAATCACTCCAGCCCGAGATGATGCATCGCGCACTTCCCGCGAGATTCTCATGCTGAATTATCCTCTCTCGCGTCGTTGTTCTCTCGAATCATCGCGTCCGTTATAACAGTTCATAGGTACGTCATTGGTTGTTAAACGTTGCTTTCCGATACCGGGTGATTACCGGGAATCAATTGTACTCTTGACCGATGCCCGTGGAATCTTAATAATTTCCAGTATATCAGTCATTTTTCAAACAACGTACTTCGAAAATGAGTGTCGGTTTATTTATCTATCGGCGATAACCCGATTCGGTGATTAAATGCCGTTGAAGGAACGCTCGATGCTGGAAGGCGTTTCGCAATTGAATTTAGTCGAGCGCGATATGGAAAAAGGTTTGCGAAACTTCCTGATTGTCCGGTACGCCGATGCGACGCGATCCGATGCGCGCGATAAAAATGACGTCACGCGTGGCCATCAATTCATCGTCCGTTCTGCTGTCAGCGGTGGGCCTTTTTGCGGCAGTGCTCGTCAGCACCGCGCCGATCGCCAAAAACGAATCCCAGCCCGGGGCTATTCCGCGAAAGCGGCGTCCCCTCCTCGCTTACTCCCTCTCCCTCTGTCTCTCTCGCCCCGACATAACCGTTTCGACGCATCGTGCATAGCGCATACACACACGACGCGTTTGCTTGCGGCGAGCGCCATTTTTTCCGCGCTCTGTCTCTTCTCACTTTCGTTCGCTCTCGCTTAGCCTTGCTCGATCCTTCCTCGGTTTACTCTCTCCCTCCGTCCCTCCCTCTTTCCCCATCCCTCCGTCTCGCGTTCGCACTCTCTCCCCCCCGGACGTGCTCGTTTCTTTCACCACACTTACGCGAGAGTGAAAGATGATGGTCGTTTTTTATCCGTTGTTTTTCGTCCAGCTCCCTTATCGCATGAAATTTCATTCGCGTGATTAATAGCGACCAACGCTCTTTCCGTCACTCGTCGCCGAAACACGGGGCAACTCGATACGAGCGAATGAGTGGCGCGATGTGCCACTTCGCGTCGAGTCGAGAATATATCTGTATTTTGCATACGGCGCAACGCGCAGCGCCCGCTTTACTTTGTCATTTGACGTCTCGTAAAATCTCCGGAAGACAAATTGTATCGGCGATCGCAACTTTTTCCCACGGCTGGACGTAACTGCTTAATCGATAAATCGAAGGAAACATTGTAAGCGGCGAGCAGCTGGTCTGTTACGTCCATCCGATCGAAAAACTTGCCGGACGCGATCTTACAAATGTGCCGTTTGTCGAAGCCGTCAGTTCGATCGCGACTGATTTATCGACCGTCGAGCCCTCGAACGTTTCGCCGCGCTCTCCGGTAGCATTTTCGGACGGTTTTTCGGCGCAGGTTCAACGGAATGCAATCGCGCATTCATTTCCCGTGTCCGCCGTCCGAGCCAAATAATCGAACGCTCGTCTCGAATCGACGAAGCGAATTCGTTTCTTCTCGTTCAAACCCGGAAAAGCACAACTCTGCTTTTTATGTTCCGTCCCTCGACGCCGTTCGCACGTGTGAACGATGCGTCCTACATTTTTTACGCCGCTGACGAGCTAATCGGGACGATTCCAATTAAGCGCGCCGATTCCACAGGGCGATGACGCAAACGCATCACGAGAAGAGTCACAGCTTCCGCTTTCATCGTTATAGATTCGTTTAAACAACGCCACCGGAAGTGATAATAATTCTCGCCTCCCGACCCCTGCGCCCCGCTCGCGTCTCTTTCCCCTCTGCCGAGTGTTTCTGTTGATCAACCGATCAATCGACGCGATCGTCCGCACATTTTGTCCGCAATTGTTCATCGTAATTACCATCTCGAATAATCGATCGGCGTATCGATTTGTCGCGTGAAACGAGAAGGCGAGACGTCCCGCGTGTGACTCTTTAATCTCTTGATCTCGCTCGTGTGTTTCCTTGTGTAAAGGGGAGAGGGGCGCGGGAGAAGACCGAAGGGGGGGGGGAGATAGCGACGGGGACGAAGACGACTAGTCTGATGACTTCCGATTGCTGGAAATTACAACCGGGGAGACGAAACGGTTCTCGTCTTTCACAGTCGCTGATAAATGCGCCGGTAACTGCGCTCGCTTCAGTATTTCCCGTTTCGCTTGCACTTCTTCCTCGTTGTCGCGTCTTTCGCGTACCTTCTCAAAGGGAACTTGTGCCATCTGTACCCGCAATCTCTCTCTCACACACACACACACACATATGCACACACACGCACGCACACTTATTCCGCCGTCTTCTCTGCCCGTCTAGCTCTTCTTCTTCTTCTCTCCCGCAAGTGAATCCCTGTTTGGTGTACTTGCGCGTAGACCTTTTATTCCTGTTTTTGCCTCTGCGATGCGCTCGCCGGACACGACGTCCATTCTGCTCCGCTTTGTCAGCGAATCGCGGCTAATGCTTCGTTTGAATGCAGACGCTGGAAGGAAGCACGCTGACTTTCGTTGTCAACGGCGGGTACGCGCGCCTCGAACGATATCAGTCTGCGAAACGAACGGTCGCTACGTGGGGCAGAGCCCGATTGTCGCGATGAGTAGAAATGAGAGCCGTAAGTTGACAGCAGCGCGGATGGAGAGTGAGTCCGGGCGGCTGCACGTTGCGCGTCGTTCCGCGCTCACAAAACAGTCAGTCTTCGTCGTCCGCAGTTTCCATTGAGCCAGCGAGTCGCACACACTTGCGCGCACACGCGCGCGTACTTGCACGCTCTTCAACTCGTATCCGCCCGGCGCGCTTCGCCATTAAGCTATCAGACGCCTGCAATTGTCAATTGGCGACGCATCGGCGTCAAAGCATGGCGACACGCGAGCGGCAGGTTTCTTCGTCTTCGACGGCTCGGCGTCAGAGTCGACGGTGCGCCCTGGTGCGTGACTCGCTCGGCCCTCGAGACTCGACGGCATGTACAATTGACACGAGTACAACGACACTCTTGTCGTACCCGACTCTGCGTAGAACGTACGCGACCGGCGTTTCGATGGACGCGTCGTTGCCGCAGCTCGTACTGCGATCGCCGCGGCCGAAAAGCGTGTTCCCGGCTCGATTCTCGCCTCTCGGGGTGAGCTGGAGGGGCTCTCGTTACCTCGTCATGGGAACAATGGCGCGCGAATCATCGACCTTTCGGCAAAAAGAGCGGCGCATTCAGAGCATGGCCAATGTAGCGGCCAACGGCGGAAGAACAGTCGTGCGAAGCGTCGTAATTACGCGCAACTATGCGGAATCGCGACGGCGTCGCGGCGCGGTCAGCCGCCGCTGCGGCCGGTGTGGTCGCAGTGTTGAGGACGAGAGCGACCGCGAGAACCGATTCCCTCGTCACCGCTTTTTATCCTAACCTATGCTGCCATTCGATACCGAAGGTTCGATTTCGCGATTCACTTAGCTCGCTTCGGTTACAAGTAATCGCACTCGTTCCCCTGCCACCTTCCGCGATAGCATTTACTACCAGCCACGCCATTGCCGCGTCGTTTTGCCATTACTGTCATTGATAACATTTTGAATGGAAAGCCCAGTGCCGTCTGAGACGCGGGAGCCGTTCGTGGTTGGTCCGCTTCCTCGACCGGAGCGTCGCGAACGACTCGAAAGCCGATGAGCGACTCGAAAGCGATGGGACGAGCGCGCGCTTCTCTTCTGGATCGCGGAGTTGCGGTACTGGTCTAAAGGAATTACCGTTACGGAGTGCACTCGTTCTGCCGCCGCTTCCTAGATCCGCTCGTGTGTGTCCGCGTGTACACCCGTGTGCGTGAGCGCGCCGTCCACGCGGCGCGCTGATCTACGCCACGCTGGCTGCCGCGTAGCGACGAGCCCGGCCGCTTAGTCACCTGGTCTTCCCCGTTACTGTTGTTCTTACGGACGCTCCGCCTATTTCGTAATGGATTGCTGCGTGCAGTCGCCGCGAGTCGCGGCAGACTGCTTGCCATCGATGACTCGTCGCTTTAATTGGGGGAGGCTGTAGCGCATCATAACCACTTTTTCACCACGGTCGATCCAACGGCTACAGTTGACCGCTTTTGCTGCACAATTATTTCCCTTTTCTCTCCATTAGCGTCCCTCATTTTCGATCGTCAATTTCTTCATGTCTCATTTTCTGGCGTTTCTTGTTCCAGGTAAGCATTGGGGTCTTATGCGATCTGCCGGTGGACGTAACGCGCCGCCACGCCACTGTACACGTGAATATTTCAACTAAAAGAGAAGACTCGCTTGGCTCGCACATCAACGTATCGGTATTAATGCGTATGAAGAATAAGTCGTGGTAACAGTCCAGCTATGTCGTTTATTGGCGTCGGGAGACACTCGTTTCGGGTACTCTCAGCTCAGATACTCTACTTGTCTCAAACAAAGCGTTTTTTCAGGGGCGGCGCGACTAAATTACCGCGTCGAGACAAAACTTGCTATGCCAATAAAATTGGCCATGAAGTGTACAGTTTAGTTACTCTATTGCTTGGTGCGCGAGAAGTTTAGTTGAAACGCACGCGCGAATTGCAAGAGTTGCCGTTGCCGATAAAAGGCTTGGTCTTCGAGGCTGCGTTGCGGATATTCACACTGGCGGTCGATTTAATTAATACGGCAGCGTCGAGCGAGCGCGCGAACGAAGGAATGGCGAACGCCGCCCGTCCACGCTTCCGGAACTCCGCTCATCTCGCTCGCGGCTGCCGCCATTGTCGCCTCATCATGCTCGACGATGCTTAACCTTGAAATACTTCCAGCTACAATTTTTCTGCTTTGAGAAACGGGTAGGGAACGCGTTGTGAATGACGGAAGACCGATCTGCCATTTCGTTAACGAGTGACGAAACGGAGAAAGTATTACGTATTTACACCGATGAAATAATCGTCGGTGAGTATGCTTTCTCAGCGTCGTTGCTCCATTAACCGTGCAAAAAGCACAAGTACAGTGCGAATTGCTCATTGATGAAACATTACGCTTGCTTAATTCTCGATCGATGATTTACTCGATCGTCGATCGATTTCGGCGACACTTCTTTCATCTGTTATTTCCGCACGAAAAAGCAGTGCTGGGTGGAACGGTGAAAGCCTGCACTTAATTCCGTGACGGGACGAGCAAATTGACATTTTGTACATAACGGTCTATTACGGAATCGAAATATAATCTGCGAACAGCAGGTCGCGTGTTCAGAGTTGACACAATGATTTGTGGGTCCGCACGTGCAACGTACAGTTTCGCCAGCTCCGTTTTCACGCACTACAGCTTGGGAAAATGAACACAGATTACGCAAATTATATCGCGGAAGGTAAACGATTCTAGTTCGCTCGCACCGATTCAATAATTTACCAAAACCAATGATTCCGATATTCTCCGTGCACCGTCATTTCGTATTTACGTGGCTGGTATTTGCTCAAACGTTTCCTACCTCGATCAACGATTTACACTTTACTGTTTACACGTGAATGTGTGCGAGCGCGCACCCGAGAGAGAGAGAGAGAAAATTAATGAAATGTGCATGATTAATGAATATGTTTAATTAGACGGAGGTGAAAAAGGCGGTGGCAGTGGTGATGTGAACTGGCGGTCGATGGCAGGCGCGCGAGCCCCTCGGTTGTTGCATTGTAGCAAAGGAAGAAGAAGAAGAAAAAGATGAAGAGTCGTGGCGGAGCCCGAGAACGCGCCAAGTTCATCATTCGTCCCGGTCGAAGCCCTCGCGTTTCTTCGAGCCTCTCCGCCGCGTGCCGTGCCGAATTAATTGGCGTATCGGGCCGACCGATATAATTAACACCGCCAGGCTTTTAATCGCGAAAGCACGCGTGCTCTCCTTTAACGCGCTCGTCGGAAGGTCGGTCGGGTACGCCGTAACAGCTGCTACGTACACATACCCGCGGGGATCTCGCGTGCTCTTCGCCACCGCCGCCGCC
>JABFPT010000041.1:20595-93227 GCA_022817245.1 Nixonia krombeini | reverse complement strand
GCCATATGGCGGCGGTAGTACCGAAAGGGTTAACACGTTCACGCCGGCGCGTACCACCGGTGGCTCGCACTAGACTCACATCGTGCGGCGCGTACTACCGGTGCTACGCATCGCCAAATATTGTAGGATTATATTTTTAGTTAAGTAAGAAAGTTCGAGAAAAACGGCACGAGTTACACAACTTGCAAAACAAGCACTCACTGTACTACTGAGCATACAGATACAACCCGTATAGCGGTCTGAACAAGCAACAATCGCACGAATTCGCCTCATAGCGAAGAACATGAAAATCGGCGTCAGCGTGAACGTGTTAAACAGAAGTCGAATGTTAAAAGTACGAGAGCTTGTCACAAAGATTATGCACAAAGACATTCATGTGAAGTGCCTCTTGTATTCGTTGTACAGAAGCTAATCGGGCAGTAATGACTAATCCGTAATATGTAAACTACAATAGCAATATTGTAATTTTAGAAATATAACGAATGTATTACCGTATACACACACGTGCGCCCACACACACATTTGCAGACAACTCAATAAACATTCAAGAACGCGGTCTAATGTTAATAAATTTTTTATAATTAATCTTATAAAATACATAAGCACAAACAGTCACTTTTTTTATACCTGAATAATTTTTCCAAAACAGGTGGTAATGCCATATTGACAAAACTCAAAAAAGAAATACCAGCGTTCAAACTTTGATAAAAGTACTCCGAAGTACAGTTCCTGATGACGATTACCTTTATCACACCTTTTATCGTTTTCGATTGATCACGCCTTTAATACATAGAATAAAAACCAACGAAATAACGAACAAGAGAAGGGATTGTCACGGAGGGGACATTTCCATAAGACTTAATACAACTTTGTTCCCATCTAGAATACCACCTTAGATCAAACAGCGAGTAGCTGTGAGTGGATAGCGCGAAATTCAAATCGGTTTATCGTGTCTGCATACTGCTATATATATTATTATACATTAATCAAAATTAATTTAAAAAAATGGAAAAATGTAGGATAAACACACAAACATATTATACACAATAAAAAATAATTTTTTATTGTTTTGTTTTTTATTTTTTTTTATTACAAGTGACGTGTAATATTAATCTGTTTTAAACATGTATTGAAAGTATTGTGAAATTCATGTAAATCCATTAAGATTCTGCACTTGATATTAAACAATTCATATTTTATTTAAACTGAAGCTTAACAAAATAGCATAAAACAAGGAACATGCGGTGAACATATTTTTTACAAGTTTTTGATATAAACATGAAAGTACTAATGAAAGTATATGTATGCTGTTGTTCTTATTTGTATTGAACATGTTTTGTATCTTGTAACTAAAAACAAGCCGATGTATGAAAGAACACATTTTAATAATATGTTTAAGAAGTATGTAAAAAACCATCTTAAGAAACATAAAAAACTGTTGTAAATACAAATGGAAAAAAGTTGTTCCAAAAAACTGTTTCAAGTATAAATAGAAAAAGTTAATACACCATAAAAATATACTTGCAAGTATAAAGATATGTGACATTATATGTATATTATCAATGTACAAATTGCTATTAGCTTTCTTGCCAATCCAATAGCTATCACATATTTTCCATTAAAGACTAACTGTTATTGTAAAAAAAAAAAAGATGCTAGTATGTCTAAATATTAGAAAGGTAGATTACAAACACATCATCAAAGAAGAAGTAATGCAATTAATCGCACAACACCAATAATATCAGAATAATAAGATCATAATTCATTAATAGTAAAAGAGAAAATGTGGATTCCACGTACTACTGCAGTCTACAACATAAACGTAAATAAACTAGTTTCTTTGTTGTCTCCTAATAAATTGAAGAGTTAATAATAAATAAAAAATAAAAGAAAATAATTCACTTTTTTAATTTAAGGTTAAGTTACACCGAATACTGCAGCTTATCGAATTCTCATATTTACTTTAGTTTACATGATTATATTACGTTTTTAGTTGTATGATAACTGTTTTACCACCCGAATTTGGCATATAGAAAAATATTGCTGTTGGAATTTGTCACAGCAAATATCTGTTTCGTGTAATTGTTGATATGTTGTCTTTTTGAGAAAAAAGTAGTGAGTTATAATAGTTTTTGTAAGGTAACATCACAACGTTACAATCGAAATGGTGTAAATTTCAAATTACGCGTAGTAAACAAATTTCTTATTTATTACAGTGTTTTTAATTTCCACACAAGTAATGAAACATATTAATTCGTTCACAACAGCACTGTAAATAAGACAATGAAGCAGCGAAGTGGTTTATATCGGCATAATACTGGTAGTCACTATTTCCAATAATTAATTACTTATTATAGGACCTTCCTTCCCTTGTTCCTCACCTTAGATTCCTAGTGCGGTGTTGGAAACATAAAGTTTATTATTACTGTCATATAATAATGAATGAAAAAATTATGTTTAAATTTGAGCATGTTAATACAACCAAAAACTTCTCAGTAAAAAGTAACTTGTAGTAGGTACTATTACTTTGGGACCAAAATTAAACTGCTTTCATGGTAAAACATTGTATAACCAAATATTATTACATGTATGTTGCAGTAAGTTGTGAATACATGGAAACATTGTTCACTGTGTACATATTATTAGTTTCATCATTTTCCATAATGCTGTTTCTTTACGGCTTCTTCCCTGTAGAATATGTTTATAATCCAATATCAACAACAAATGATATTCCACATAGTATTGAGGAGATTAGGTAACCTTTTTCTGTTTTACAATTATTACATATCATGTACATATTTTAATATAAACATTTGTTATAAGCTATACACTCTTTTTAAATTTGCTTTGTTCTGCGCTATTTTTACAGTACATAATAATATCCATTCCATTTTTTATTAGGATCAAGGTAAATGAGTTATATCAACCTATGATTCAAAGAGTCATAATAATGATAATTGATGCTTTAAGATGGGATTTTATAAAGAATTCAGAAGTTAAGAATAGTATGCCAGTGTTACATAGCTTTATTCAAACTAATTCAGCTTGTATTCTACAAGCACATGTTAATCCTCCGACAGTTACAATGCCTAGGATCAAGGTATAAATATATTTTATTTTTTGAACTTAACTTTTAATTTGTAAATTTATCGAAACAATTTTGTTATCTTCCATTTGATAACAATACAGTTAAGAATAATGCCAATTCTATATTAAATAAATACATTAAAGGCTTTAACAAGTGGAACAATACCTGGATATATGGATGTATTATTAAATTTTGATAGTACTGTTTTCAAAATGGATAACATATTATTACAAACTACTTTGCAAGGGAAAAAAATAGTATTCTATGGAGATGATACATGGCTGAAACTTTTCCCAGGATTATTTAAACGTTACGATGGTACTTCTTCCTTTTTTGTAACAGATTATACAGAGGTACATAATTATGTTTATATTGTGTACACTCATGAAAGACTTCATTTTCTTTTTCTCTTATGATTTCATGTGGTGATTTATTTTTAGGTAGACAACAACGTAACTCGTCACATACGCAAAGAACTGAACAATGATGATTGGTCAATAATGATTTTACATTACTTAGGACTTGATCATATAGGTCATGTAAGTGGACCATACAGTTCATTGATCAAACCTAAACTTAAAGAAATGGATGAAGTTATTGATTACATTCATTCGCATATTCTTAATTGGGTATGTTTGCCAAAGTATTATACTGATTTTGTAATTTAGACTGCATCAGGTATATTAGCTTTACTATAACTTAAATAGTTTTAAATTACAGAGAGAAATAATGATAAAATAAATTATTAATTGTAAGTGTTGTAATTAAAGTAAGTTGTACAGGTATTATTACATTTTCTATTTTTAGAATAGGAATAACATTTCCTCACTTTTTGTGATTTGTGGAGACCATGGTATGAAAGACTCTGGAGGTCATGGTGGTTCCACTGAACAAGAAACATTGATTCCGGTGATTTCCGTAGGTGCCATATGTCCATCAAATGTAGAAAACCCCAAAAAAATTGCACAGATTGATCTGGCAGCAACATTGTCTGTATTGTTGGGTATTCCCATACCATCATCTAATATGGGAAGTATTGCTTTTGATATGTTGGGTGAAGTTTCTATTTCAAAAAAGCTATATTTACTTTATTATAACACCAAACAAGTTTTTCAACATTTTGAGAAAATAACTAATGATAAAAATGGAAGTGAGTTGTAAGAATACAGTTATTAACAATTATTATTGACATTTATACAATACATTTTAGCATGTATAAAATTACAAAATCATACATTTTTGTAGAAACTTATCAGCATTATATTAATGCAATAAAACTTCATGTTGCATGGTTAAACGGAAGTGGTCAACAAAATGAGATTGTGGATGATATTGTGAATTTATATGAGACCACATTGACTGAAATGAAGGAATCTCTGATAAATAAAGTTGTGAAATGTGATATTAATGTTATAGTATGCTCAATCATCATTATGGCTCATGTAAGTCCATTAATTCATACCACTTTATCTTATTTTACAGTTTCAGCAGTAACTAAAGAAATATCTGTTACAGATATTGCATCTCAATTACTACAAACGAAGTATTAAACGAGTTTCTTTATTAAAAAGTTATTTGTTCTCTATGTGTTTTATGAACATACTTTTGTACTTTATATTGAAGTATTTATTTGAAGCTGAGCAAAAAATGAACTCCTGGCTAGAAAATGTTGTTACATTACCTATGATACTTATATTTACCAGCATTATTTATTGGTTTTGCAGTAAATATGGTGAATTTAGTCTTCAACTTTCATCTTTAAAAAAAGTAAGTTTTTACATGTTAACCGCTTGTTGAGAAAAAATAATGTGCATGATTTTTTAAGTTAAAACGAAACTCATGATTATTTTTAATTCGTTATATCTTTTCACAAAACAGATTGGTACATTGAAAAACATCTTTATGAAATTTTATTATTATTTCAGTGGATGAAGTATGATCTAATACAACATTTACTATTTTCTGGAACAGTGTTAAAAACTTTAAGCTTAGGTAGTAGTAGTTTTATAGAAGAGGAACATCAAACATGGTACTTCTTATGGACTAGTTTTTTAATATTAGTCAGTTATAGAAACCTAAAAAAACAGTATAATTCTATGAACAGGTAAACATTAGTATTGCATAATATACAGTTTTCATTTTAATACAGATATAATGTGTACGTTCGTCTTTCTAATAAATTATGTTTGAATTTGCAGTTACGGTAACACAAAACATTATGCATCATTTTTCTTACAAATTGTAGTAGCATTAGTTGAACATAGGATATTTAGAAAATTAAATAGTACAGGAAATAAATATGCTCACCTTACTGATATTTCTGATTGGCTACAGAATGAAAAATCACAATGGGCTATGAGTATAGTGCTTGTTATAGGTAACGATCTTAACCGATTTACTGTTAATAAGTGCGTTTTTTTATAATTGCGCTTGAAAAAAACTTTTTTATTAATATGTTTTTCACTTACTATACAGGCCTTACGTTATTAATTTTAATAGGTTACTCAAACATTATGGAGAAGCCTAGACGAAAATATTTGTTAACTTTTTATATAACTATTTCCATTTGCATTTATTTACGACATATGAGTGTTGGTACAGTTCTCAAAATTCCATTTTATCCTCAATCACGGTAAAATTTACAGTATTAATGCATCTTGGTTACACTGTAACTTGTTTTTATGAATTTTTATTCATATTTCTTTTGCAGAGGAATAAATGAAATACGAATAATTTGGATTTTAATAATATTGGACTTCACCCGTAAAATGTGTTTATTAAGACAAGTATCAAAAATCAACAGAAAAGTGATTAGAACGGATTTAATACATTACACGTTACAAACCTGTGTTATTATTTCAGCAATGTTACATCGTCCATATAATTTAATTTTACTACCATTTCAAATCTTAAATAGTTCATTAATGTATAGACTGAATGATCATTCAGCAAATATACAAGTATTAATTCTATTACATATTTGGCTAGGAAATGTTTATTATTTTTACCAGGTACAATTTTTTTATTTATATTAAATTACTTGATATTCCTTTTTTACGGAGTAATATTTAAATTTATAATTGTTTTAGGGCAATTCAAACAGTCTTGCTACCATTGATGTAGCAGCAGGATATATAGGTTTAGAAACATATAATCCTGTTATAACGGGATTATATATCACAATCAATACATACTCTGCGATGATTTTGTCATATCTCTTACTTCTGTATATAATATCACTGAGACAAGAAATGTGAGTAACATCTTACCGTAATTATATACAAATAAAGAAATATTATACCCATTGCATGTAATATGTATTGGTTGTGTTAACGCACTATAAATATGTTTATATGCACATAATAATACGAATAAAATGTTATTTAATTTTTTAAATTTTAAATGTGACTAGCTAATCAATTATATTATTAGAATAATTAATTATTTTACAGACCACATACAGTTATATTGGCAGTTAATAGGCAGTATGTAATTTGGCGAATGCTTCCAATGATAACATGTGCCATAACAGTAGGTCTACAACAGTATCATCTTTTTATATGGACCGTTTTCTTCCCAAAATTGGTATACGAAGCAGTGTGTTGTGGCACTATATTTTCTACTATCTTAATAATGCAAACGATATTAAAATTTTGTTAATAAATGTTGCAGTAAAATAACATTTGTAACAAATATTTATAAGTTGATTCCTTTTTATAAAAGCGTTAAAAAATCAAATACTTAAATGCTGTTACAAAATTCATTATTAAATTTAAATAATTATTCCAAATACGTATATTGGAATTACTCTATATATATGTATATATATATTAGAATTAGAGAAAAAATATAATTCCATAAAAAATAATAGTTAGTATTAAAATAAGTTGTGTAAAAATACAATTAAAGGTCTTTTTAAGTCGTGTCAAATGAAAATAGTGTAAAAAATGTTCATCTAAAAATAAAATTGGGTGTATTATAAATCTTCCACATCAAATATAATAGTTTTAATATTCAAAATTACAGTCCATCATTATATTATAATGTTTTTGAAATATTTTTTTAAATGGAAGCCACTGTGGTCACTTCATTAACACTGAAAAACAACAGTTTACATTTACATGACCTCTTTTTAGTAATGTATAATTATGGATTCATTAGGGTCATGATCACTTTCCGCAGTATTAGAAAAAACAAACGAAGCACAAACTCTATAGAATAATGGCTTAAGAATAATATTATATCTGTGTTATATCGCAGTTCGCAAATTATATATATATATATATATATATATATATATATCAATGTATTCGTTTGAATACGTGTGACCGCAACTATTGATCAAGCGGTTGATTTTCGCTGCCAAAGAGATATACTGTATTACGAATTCTACAAACTTAGTTTAAGATTTGTACATATGATCTTTCCCAATATAGTTTATTTTTTCAGTAATTTTGTGTAATCACGCTTCTGATGCATAAAAAGCAATTATGCCAACGCATTATGAAAACACTAACAAATCGTATTCTGAAAGTGATCAGGTGTGTGTATATTGTCAATTTTAAAATAGTAACTAACTACATTTGATAAAATCCACAAATGTACTACTAATAATGACTAAACAGTGTACTTTGAGTTTCATGTAATGCCACTGACGGCTTTATGACAATGAAAAAAATATAAGGAAGATAAAGATAAACGAATTGCACACATTGAATTTGTGTAACCTACGCATACATAGTGCAATATACTTAAATTGCGACTTTCAAATATTTCAAATTCCTAGGAAACCAATGTCCAAGATTAAGGGTGTACGAGTTTAAAACTGTAAAAGGAGAGGAGGATTGAAAAGTGAGACAAATTTTGTTCCAATGCTGTTCGCAAAAAAAAACAACGTTTAAGAAAAAATACAAATTTGTGAATATTTAACATACATAGTTCCACGTGCCCATTGTTAAGTTTTCTTCCACTTTGCTATCAAAAACCGTGAAAAGTCATGCAATTTAGTTGACATTTCGCATCTACTCAATGCGTGGTACACCAACATTTTTTTTCATGTACTGAATTTGGTAATTTTTTTACAGTTGTATTCTACTTCAATTCGAGGATACTCAGATTAAAGAAAACCGGATAATAAGCACATAATGGTGATTACGTACAAATTATATTTTGCCTTAACATGATTTCGTTTGCCCGTAATACTAGAGCTACATTTTACAATTTCATACTCGTACGCCCTTAAAATTGTTTCGTTTCAAATAGGGTCACAACATATAATCGTCATATATTGCGTTATACTTTGGACATTAATATCTTTTAACTCAAACACAAGTCAAAAAATATTTCCAATAACAACTAAATATTATTATATATATTGGATCATCCGGAAAATTTTTTTCTCGGAACATAAGTAATGAAGAACAGGATTTTCTATTAAAAAAAATTAAATTTTACCACTGCTTCATCGATAATGGTGTCATTTGTGATACATATTTCTCGAGGTATTGCGATGTCGCAACTTAAATGATCCACCTTGTATAACATATATACATTACACCACACTGATAATTATTGTTTTAGGAAATAAATAGTCTGATGGATAAACATTTGATAATATACGTATAAGTTATATACAATATGTTATATATAAAAGCAATTAAATGTTACAGATAACAGAATTGAAAAATTCGTATAGACTGGAAGCCAACAATTCGTTTAAAGCGGACGAAGTAGAAAAAATTGTAAAGATGGTAATGCATAATAATTTAGAAGATGTGTCGTACAATGCGAATGAATGTTCAAGACACTGTAATCAAATAGCTACAGAAATACGAAAACGAATTCAAAAATTAAATTTTGATAGGTCTATGAATATAATTGTTTCTTATGCACAAGTATCTATATTATTTCTTTGTCTCAAATAACATTTCTTGCAGATCCAAAATAGTTGTAGTAGTAACAATTGCAGAAAAAGCAAGTCAATCGATAGAAGCAACAATGGGAATTCTTTGGGATACTGACAGAGATAATTGCATAACGCATACTTGTGAAACACTCTCATTTGTAGCATATTGTTGTGTATTTGGTGCATATTATGAATGATTTCACTCTCATTATGTAGACTGTTGGTATAAATAAAGAAATAGTATATATATAACATTTTTTTACTACATATTAAATATCATGTACAAATCAAGTACATAAAAAAGATATTGTTAAAAGCGAAAAACACTTAAATAAACAATTTATCTTTGACAACTTATTGGAAATTCTACAGTTAGTTTCATCACATCAGACTGTTTAATTAATAAACGTAAATAGTGATATGTGTATAACAAGGACGGACGGCCAGTGCGTTTCAAGAGCGAACACCAATACAGAGTGTTAACAAGTATATGTAACTAACGAACATAGTGTACAGGATGAAGTAATGTTATATACCGTGTACTTGAGTCCGAGCATTCGTAGCAGTAAGAAATACTTCGAGTGGACGTATACCATGAATGTCAGTGATTTACAAACACTTTTTACAATGCCATATTAAAATTACGTGGTAAATATTTTCTAACGGTACACAACATTTGGTAAATGTTTTGAATAAATTACCTTAAAGAAACTACCTTAAATAGTTTAAACAGGTAAGAGACCTTCAACAGTGACATACTAAAAGACTTGCGAAGGAATCATAAAAAGGCGTTACTCGTGAAGTGTCCTACTTTGAAATTTCACCCATTGAATAAGCTATGAAATAATCTTGTAGTACAAGATAATATCAGTATTATAAAAGGTTGGTTATTAATGTGCATCTTATTACTTCTGTACTTCAGTTTAATGTGATAATAATGATAACTGCAGAATTTATTATTGACGTATTGAAACTTGTTAACAATTATAGTATCTTCTCTTTTCTCTTCTACCTGTTTTTGTTTCCTTCATTTTATATATTAGCGAATAAAAATTATGCTGTCATCTGGAATTCTGTTATTCTGTCTAGAAGGTGGTCACAAAGACATTAAGCAATATTTTGCATGGCCACGACATGATAAGAGGCAATTCTTCATGTAATTTTATCATTCTTTATGCATGAAATTTTTATGGTTGTAAAATAATTTAAGGCATTAACATTTTATTGTTTAATCATGACGCTAATAATGCTATCTATGAAAATATTACTAGTATGCCTCGTTCAATTACATTTAAACTTACGTATTAAGATAAACATTTGTAAATGTTCAAGTAAAGCCTTTTTCTTTGAGTTTCCAAAGGTTTTCCAAAAAGTCGTTCCAGTATTGATAAAATGAAAGCTAGTATAGTATAATTCACATAGTTTATTGTTTGAAGTTCTGCTTATAAAAATTACTTATAAGAATTTACAAATTTTCATATTACCAAAACAATTTTTTCTCAAAACACGGCTTTTAAAATTAGCACTCGACACTTCTTGAAGCATAGTTAACTGATTGACTTTTTGTTTTCACGCCTTTCTTCACATCAAATTTAAGGATTTCTCTCCAATCGATCTTTTTTCTAGAAATGCATATTTTCGTCGAAAGCGAAAAACCATTTTTTTCTCAAACATCAATATCCGAGGTGTAAAAGCCTTTTCTTTAAATTAAAATTAGTATTTCAAAAATATTAACTGACACAAATTTATTCTGCTCTTATGTTTTCAGAATATTTTGATGTTTTCTGTTTGTGTTGGTTATTGGTAACATTTTTGCGGGCCTTACTAAGTATGTCAATTTTCGAGGACGCCCATGCTTCCGACATTTTCCATTAATAGTCACTTTATAAAATTATATTTCAATATCCGAACTACGTGATTTCAGCTACAAGAACATTATAGTTATTAAATATAGAAATTCTTTAAAAATTATCACATGAAGGAGTTTCACTTACTGTGTGAAAGTTATGTACGCCACCAACGAATATAGAGGCCTTTCAGTAGGCCTTTCACATAAAAATAAATGGATTCAAGTTAAAAGTGTAATTCGTCATATATCATCTCCTGCTAGAAGAAGACAATTCTGCAGTATGCGTGAAATCATCTTCATGACTCTTATCTGCTTTGCGACTAAAATTGCGGCCAGAGAAGTTGATTATTGTTACGCGGAAGAAGAAGATCCGTACCTTCTCATGGCAACAAAAACCGCATACCATTTCGTACATGGTGGAAAAACGCGGTATCAACCTGTAGCAAGTAAGATTTACAAGAAAATATATTGTCAATAAGTAACAACAATAGCAACTGTTAACGAAACTATCATTTCTTATGAATTATTTACTTATGTAGATTGTGCACCATTGCAAATTTGGATGCTATCCAGACATGGCACCCGTAATCCGGACAGAAATAAAACTAATATGCTGCGGGCACTGCCAAAACTTCGTGATCAAATAAAATATAATCTTGAAGTACAAGGAAGTAAGTCAGATTAATTATAATTTAAATATGTATGTATTGCAGTATATAATTCCCCATTCAGAGCTTTTGATGTATCTTTTATAATAATATAGTATTATTAGTAATAGTATAGTGGTAAAACCGTAAATGGGTTGACGTCATAAACTAATGTTAGGAAAACGTGGTTAGTAAAAACACAAATAAATGCAAAAATAATTCCGCTCGGATTGTATACCATTATTTTATACCATGACGTCAGTAATGCATTGACTCACTTAGATCCTTACATCTCCTCACACACACACACACGCGTGCGCGCGCTACTTTTTAATACTTCAGCATTCCGCTTAAGCATGTAGCTTTCATAAATTCACGCAGCACATTAATATACTGAAGAGGAACTAATGTATTTACACTGCTAACTATTTACATCGTAAAACAGTATTGCAAAGAAGTCTTTCATAATTAAATGAAGTGTATCATTACATTCTGTATCGATGAAATATTGATAGATTGTAATTTCAATTTTTCACATAACTAACAACGAGGAAATTTTTCTTGTAAAAATCGTGTCGTATTAATATATTAATGTAAATTTACAATGTTTTATGAAATTTTCTATACTGTTTCTTAATAGATGGGCATTTATGTGAACAAGATTTGCGAAATCTTAATCAATGGTATATGAAACCAGAAATAAATGTACACAATGCTGAAACTTTAACAGATCAAGGTAAAGAAGATATGAAACTGCTTGCCAGAAGACTTCAAAGTAATTTTCCGGAGCTGCTTCAACCAGATATGCATGACATAACATCTGCAAATTATAAAGTAAACATATATTGCGTAAACATCCGAAATATCAATGACGGTCGGTGTAGGAAGCATTGCTTCTTGAAATTATATGATCCATTTTCTTAGTTTCTGTGGAAGAACACATTTATATTTTCAGTTTAGATCAACTAGATCACAAAGGACTAAAGACAGTATGAAATCATTCATGGAAGGATTGTTTGGAAAGGACGGTGCCGTTCATCCAGAAGAACCGTCTAGAGAAGACCTTTTGTTAAATGTAACAAAACTATTATTTTTCCTTGAATGTAATGTTGAATAATGAAGTAATACAATGTAGTGTTTTAATACGAAACTAATTAGCAACCATACGCAGAGTCACAAAGACTGCATTCACTGGGTTAACGTGACTAAAACAGAAATGATTGGTATGAAAGAACAGACGAAGTTTGTAAAAGAATCAGACTTTCAGAACCTCCTGCGAAATGTGAGTCGAAGACTTGGTTTCCTACACAACATATCCTCGGGTACGTTTATAGTTCCGCTTGTTAATGCAGACAAGTAACATTAAAAGTTATACATTGTGGTAACTGGCAACGAACAACAAAATTATAATTTTATATATTTTAATTTTGTATATTGTGTTTATGGAGTAATGCGAAATTAGAATTTTGATGGACTGCTTTCATTCGTATTATTTCTCATATGTATTTCAGTGTCGACGTTACTTATGTACGATATGTGCCGGTTTGAAAAAAGTATCTATGTAAGCGAAATATCGCCGTGGTGCGCTGTCTTTAACAAAGAGGAGTTACGCGTGCTTGAATATCATGAGGATGTTGAGCATTATTATCATTCTGGATATGGACGTGAAATTAATAAGAAAATTGGATGCTTTCCACTGCAAGATATGTTCAATCATTTTCGGTAACGTGTCACGCATTTTATTTTTGTGCAAACATTGTAAAAAGAATAAGTATACCAACTATTGCTTGCACGCATAAGCGACAATGATTTTTCATCTCAACAAAATGACGCTTTTTCAACAAATGTTTTACAAAACAAACTATTTGGGTAATAATTCTTTAAACAAATTATCCTGCACCACAGAAAACTTGAGCGACCTACAGCAGTCAACGAACCTAAAGGTGTATTTTATTTTTCTCATTCTACGACTATTCAGTCGCTGTTAGTTGCGATTAACATGTATGAAGATTCACAAAAATTGACTGCTTATAACTACAGGGACATGAAAAAACGCAAATGGCAAACATCCTATATTTCTCCGTTTGCAGCTAACTTTGTCGCGATATTTTACAAGTAAGTGTTAATAATCACAAATTATTTGTAGACTATAATTATGTAAGTTCATATGTCTATATGTAAAAAAATTGTCTTATTGTAAATTAAAGAAACAAGCTGCTGTAAAATGTCAGATTTATAATTTTTTACCATATTTAACAGCTATTACTTTCTTCTTTTTAATTTCGTTCATGTAATATTTTTCTAAAGTATTTAATCACACACTAAATTCTGTTTCAGATGCAACGATACCTATTCACCTAATAAAGTAATGTTTTACGTGCAAGAAAAGCCTGTACTGTACGAAGGTTGTGATGTAGGTCTTTGTGACTGGGAATACCTGAAAAATAAATTGGGTAACATGGCTAAAGAATGTGATACAAATTTTTGTTCGTTAACAAATGGCTCTAAATCTTTCGACTCTTTCGATTTATTTGCTGCCATCCTACCAGCGTTGATATTTTCTCTACACTGAAATGAAAACTGCATTACAAAACTGTTACAATCAGTTACAAGTTTAGTTACATGCTTAATGTCAACATGCATTCATAAGAGTAGACAATTGCGGCTTAAACAGATCAGCTGTAAAGATAAGACATATAACCGATTAGTGGGTGACAAACTTGTTCGCCAACTTACATTATAAGTCTGCAAGTATAATAAAACGTATTTTTTTATGTGTATGAAATACAAAATATAAGGATATATTTAAATAACTACGTACACGTTGAATACATTTATTGGGTCTGCTTTACATAAAATAATACAATACGTGTACTTTTTTCTAGCACATATGAGAAAAGTACAATTGTGAAATATTTCTGCATCACTTAACAATAGAATGTGGACTAAATAGTACTTAGATATATTTTACATGCTCTTTAACGTGTGCAATTTTTTTTGTCTCATGCTCTAACTTTGTATCTTATATTTCTCGGAAATAATTAGAAGACATCTACTACGAAGTTATTCAGCTTCTATTCGTTCGTTACTCTCTTGCTACACATACTATTTCATGGATATTAGGTGTACGTTCTTTACTTCATCGTCATTTTATAGCAAGATATAGCAAAGCAAGGTGTCTTTAATCATATTAGATTGTATTATAGGAAAATTTCTTCGTTGAATAGACTGTACCTTGTGTGTTCCGATTATTTTTGCACGCACAAAAATCAGATTAACATAAGATATTATAAGAAAATTTTTAAAAATTTAAAAAATCCGAAATAATTCTTTATTAAGTTTAAATTGTGTAATAGTTACATAATGTATTAACAATAATAGTTTTTAGCTAAACATGTTTATTATATTTCACTTCAATAATGTAAAAATAAATATAAATTCCAACATAACGTACTAATAATTGCGTTTTTTAAAATGATAAAGCTGAAATCCATTTTGGACGGGTTACTTGTTTTTGTTAGGTAATGCAAAAGCATGATAGTACAGATAAACCTTATGAAAATGAAAAGAAAATTACGATATTCGATGCAGATTTGCATGCTGTAGCACACAGTCATAATTCCCAAACAAACTTATTCAAAAGTGACGTAACGATTTGTTTATAAAATATTCGGGTAGCAAGTAAGTAATTTCTGATTTTGACTATTTTTCGCTCGCCAAAAATTATTGGAGCTACGTTGAGATGTGTTGTCACATCCACCATATAGCCCTGACCTTGCGTCTTCAGATTTCCACATATTTCGTTCCCTGCAGAACTCCTTAAATGGTAAAATTTGAAATGACGTTGTTGATGTAAAATCTCATTTAATTCAGTCTTTTGCTAGTAAAAATCACAAATTGTGTGAACATGGATTTATGACTCTATCTTGAAGATGGAAAACAGTCATCGACAAAAACGACACAATACCCAATTTAATATAGTCATATTCGCAAGTAAAAATTTTGAATTTTCCTTCTTATTTGAAATCCGCAATTACTTAGTTGCCAACCCAATAGAAGAAAGCCCATTCTCAAAGAGTCAAAATTGTACAACTTTTAACTATTTCACTTTCTTACCATTTATTGTAAACAATTATTTATATTTCCCTCCCGATGGAAGAAACCACCACCTTCTTGACGTTTTCACCGAGCAGTAATGTGTGCGTATATTTCAGTGGTTACTAATTATAAACAAACGTGCAATTTTGAATAATTATTGTTGCTGTTAATAATAATAATAACAACAACAACAATAATAATAACAGTAACAAATGTTTTCAATCATCGTTTTATAATTATATGTTAACTTATACAAAAGTAGTTTTACAACGAATTTTTTTTTTATTTTTTTAATGTACACGATACTGGCCAAGAGTGGTTGTCTATTAGGAGTCTATCATGATCATTAATTAATCATTGCACAACATTATTCGGTGTTAACAGACAACATTCGGTCAGTCCGACGTCATACGTTGTATTGTATATATATTTGATTGTCACCGAACGAGATTTTGAACGTCGTAGAATTCGCGCGTAATCGGCGCGGGCTCTTCCCCTCCCCTCCCCATGGTGTCCTCACCCTACAGAAACCAAACAATCAAACAAGTTTCATACTCTACACTGGTGCAGATTTTTTACAAATTATATCCAAAATAACCCTGCTCATCCTTGTTTTTGTATTTAGTCATTATTAAACATTGCCAAGTAAAACAAAATAGGAAACAACAAAGTATATGTGATATTTTAAATTAGTGTCACATTTCGAAAAACTTGAGAAAATCGGAAATTTTTGATTTTTTCATTGCATTGCAGTTAATTTTTGTTACTGAAAAAATAGTTGTGAACATAGGATTTTAACACCCATACATGAAGTGCACATATTTTTAATATACAATTCAATATGGGAATTACCGGCTTAATACCATTTCTGGAAAAGTCCTCTAAGAAAACGAACATTTCGCAATTTTCTGGAAAAACAGCAGCTATAGACACTTATTGCTGGTTACACAAAGGAGCTTTTTCTTGCGCTGATAAACTTTTAATGGGACAATCAACAGACGCGTACGTTATTACAGTTAACTATGTTATTCTCACATTCATATACACATATACATTTGCTACACGTACATTAATCATATTACCAATTCCTATAAAATGTAACTAATATTATTACATTAATTAATAACATTTAACAAAATACCTTCCTACTTTCTTTCAAAATTATGTTTAAATAATAGTACAAAAAAGTAAGTACTGTTAATAAATCATATATCTTTCTTTTCAGATATGTAAAATACTGTATGAAGTTTGTAAATATGCTTATAGCTACAAAACTTAAACCAATACTTGTTTTTGATGGACGTCATCTCCCTGCCAAAGCTGAAACTGAAGTTAAAAGAAGAGAGTAAGTGTTATACACTATATTGATGCTATGAACAATATACACATATTTTTCAGTAAATTGAATTTATATGCAGCATAGGATTTAAATTGATATGACTCTCCAGCACTAAAGAAAAATAAATGTATATAATTCTGATTTGTAATCATAGTTTTGTTGCTTTTAAACAGACATGTTAGACATATTAGAAATAAAAACTAACAAACAATATCTGGTATGTCAAACAAACAAACTAACAATATGTTCTTTATGTGTCAAAGAGCTAGAAATAATAATCGTAAAAGGGCAATTGAGTTAATAAAGATGGGAAATACAACAGAGGGTAGGAATATGTTAAAAAGATCTTTAGATGTAACGCACAGAATGGCATTGGAAGTAATCAAGGAATGTCAGAAACTAAACATAGATTGCATTGTTGCTCCATATGAAGCTGATGCCCAACTAGCTTACTTGAACCTGTCAAGTATTGCAGATATTGTCATCACAGAGGATAGTGACCTTGTTTTGTTTGGTTGTAAAAAGGCTAGTAATAAACTAAACCTTTATTTTATAGTAACGTATACATGTACAGTATGAGAGTATCTACAAAATATATAACATTTTTATGGTTTATAATATATTTGATTGAATTTGTTGTTTAGATATTTTTCAAAATGGATCTTAATGGTAATGGAATACTAGTTGAGCAAGATCGTCTTCATTTAGCCATGGGTATTCAGGCAGAAAACTTTAATATGGATAAATTTCGTAATATGTGTATTCTTTCTGGCTGTGATTATTTGCCATCTCTACCTGGTATAGGATTGGCAAAAGCTTGTAAATTTATGTGCAAAATTCCCGATTTAGATATACAAAGGGTAAATATAATATGATAAACTACAATTAAGAAAAATATGTTACAAATTACATATCATTTATTATTATTATTTCTCCTTTCTTTGATGCATGCTCTTATTCTATTTCATAATGTAATAACTTTGAAAGCTGTAGAAACTCCTTGTACATACTCTAATGAGCATATTTCTTTGTACTTTTATGTAATAAATGACTGTGCCATTAACTATCATTAATTCGTCTAATATTTTTATTGTCTTTTTATTCTATTTTGGACTCAATATTAAAAAGGAATACATAGACACTTATTATTAATTGCTACATATTTTTTGTTTTTTATATCTGTTGCCTTATTTTTTTAATGAAAATATTTTACTTGTATAAACAGATGTTCATGTTGACAGGCACTTCCACGACTAAGTTCTTATCTTAATATGAAATCTTTAACTGTTACCAAGGAGTACATAGAAGCTTTTTTATGTGCATGTGTAACATTTAAACATCAGTTAGTTTATTGTCCATTGACAAGAAAGCAAGTTCGACTTCAACCAGTGACTGCTGACGTCACAGAAGAACAGCTAAAATTTGCAGGTGATGAAATAGCAGATGATAAAATTGCTTGGCAACTAGCTCTTGGAAATTATGATCCATTTACTTTAGAACAACTCCACGACTTTGATCCAGATAATGTGCATGTAAGAAGTTTTATCTTTATAATGTATTTGTTTCTTACTTACATAAATAAAATCTTTAAAAAATAATATAATATTCATCATTATTTTTATTCATTATAATGCATTTATATACTTAATCTACACTTTTTTTTCTTTGCTTATTGTAATACCATTTCATTTTTAGAATTGTATTGGGGGAATAAATTCTTGGTCCCATCAGCCAGTAATAAAACATGTGAGTATCTGGTCCAAAAGTTTCCAAACACAACAAATACATGATCCCGAGAAAGAAAATATTATAAATCTGCCTGATACAATTGGTAAAATATCATTATTAGAAACAAATAGTGTGAAGGAACATTTTATTATAACAAAAAAACGCACTTATGAAGGTAATCTTCTTCGCCTGGTATATTTTCTCGTATTCTTTAAATACATAAGTAATTTCACATTAAGTGTTTACTTGCTTTTACCATGAACCAGTTATTCATTTATCCTATTTCAGCCAAATTTTCATTATCAGTGTCATACGATGAATTATTCTATTGTTTTCTTCCTGTATTGTGAGATCATCATCAATGTGTTTGTATAAATCTTTTTTTTTGTTGTTAACGTAATCTTTTTGCTTTCTACTATATATTGAAATTAAATTGAAATACTAAAGAACTAATTCTTATTATAACATTACAGAGTTTCAAGAACTGTCAGATGTAGAAATACTCCAATTGTACAAAGATAACGATAAATATAATGAAAACAAAATTGCAGAGGGCAATAATGATAATGACAATGAGAAATGTTACTCGTCTGTTAAGTCACTAACATCACCAATTTTATCATCACGAAAAAGGAATCCATTTAAGAAACAAGCAAATGAGGATTCACCAAGTTTACTTAATAAAGGAAAGAAACGCTGTCTCATACGATTTAAGCCAACTGTGATAGATGACTCTGCCGTTACAGAAAGTAAATTCTTTTCAAAAACTAGAAAGTTATTTCATGAGAAGGAGAACAGTAAAAAAACAGATTACTGTTCACATGAAAAGTTGTGCGACGATACGGAAGTGTTAATTGAGAATACGGAAAATATACAATACAACAAAGATGTAGAAAAAGAAGAAATAAAGAACCATGTTACTGATAGCATTTTTGATATTGCATCTGCCGAAAAGAAAAATGATTTGCATAATTCAAATACAGATACACATATAAACACCTCATACCTTCAAACACATACAGTACCGAATGTAAATATTACTAACAGTTCTTGTCATTTCATTAAAAATAGTAATAATACCGAAAGCGATAATAATTGCTCAAAAAGGACATTGAATAATTCCATTACTTACAAAGAGGTTGAATTACAAAATAGTGATGAAGAAAGTCGTAATAATGCAAGTCCTGTATCGGACATAGAATCTTGTTATGTTTCAACAGATGAAATAACTTCGAAAACCACACTATTTCAACAATGGCAATATGCTCATTGTAAATCTAATATTAATCGAGTAATATCTAAAGAGGAGGCTAAAATTCAAAACAATCAATTGGTAATTATTTATTATTATTATTATTGTTACTATTGTTACTATTATTTTAAAAAATTGTTTTGATAAAGAAACACAGTAACTGTTTGTTCAAAGAAAAAAGCTAAATTATTACAAATAATAATCATTCATTTTAGAGTTCAACAAGACAAACATCAGTAAGAAGTAACCAGTCTAAAAAAAAATCTAATCTTATACCTGGACAAAGTCTTTTAAATAGATTTGGATTTCAAAAAAAAGTAAAAACTGAGGAAAACTACACTGTTGCTCCTTTTAATTGCTATACACCATGATAGTGGTATTCCTCGAAATTATACTTCTTATAATTAATCCACTAATAGTCCTCATTTGTTTATTTCACTCTGAAAGCCCTATGCATTTGTTTGATGTGAAAATGTTTATCATCAAAACACCGAACGCTATATTAATGTTATTTACACGCACTCTATGGTAAAACTGTTCTTGTAGAGATGTAGCTAATTAGAAAATTCTATTGTATCTCGAAAGGTTAAATGTACTGAGACATACATGTGCATAAACCATACTATAATGATTTATGTTGCATAAAATAATATAGAGAGGAGATGATTTATATATTTTAGTATTATGTTTAAGAAATCATATTGACATTGGACTCTGATTCAATTCGAACGAACTGCTTCAATAAAAGTAATTTTGTTCTTAAAAGACATTTGCAAATCTCGTCAATGATTAACATAATGATGTATTTGATATTTGTTTGTTATATATGCAGAGTATGAAAATTAAACATGAGAATAATACTGAAAATGCATACACTATTCTTGTACAATAATATTACCACTATTTTGCATGTATTGATTTTTAACCCATAAAATAAATATTTATGGGAAATTTAATTAATATAAAAAAGAACTTGTAAATTAGTAAATATTTCCACTATAAAATTCTTTTTGCTCAGATGTCAAATAAGAAACGTAATCTTGAAGTACGTTGTTTTGTACTGTAAAAAAGAAATAATTTATTGGTTAAATGTGATGATATAAATATAAATGTGTACAGATATCGACATAATATAAAAAAATGCTTAGTGAGAAAGGTAATAATAATTATTAATTATACATAAAACTGTACAATAACTATACATGCAATTTTTTATTGTCGTTCATCGACTTCGATTACGTAGTAATGTATGGATAAAGTGTCCTGTAGATGCACATCTAATATAACATGTACACTTTTATAAGCCGATTATCATCGACTTAAAAGGAAATTGAAAAACCTTCTAGTTTAGAAACGAATCATTTTCCTTTACATAAACGTTATAGTAATGTTTAACTTATTAAGAAATTTACGCTCCGAAGTGTTTAGATGTTGAACAAATGCTGCAAAACAATGATGAGTAGAAAAATTTTGCAAAAAGTCACGAAGGTATTGACCAATATTAAGATGATAAATTGAATCTTGCAATAAGTCCAAGTCTTCCTCATCTTCACTTTCATCCTCCACATCCTCGAATCCTATAACAAAACAACACTAAACTGTTCATAAAAAAGAGTAATCTAACTCACAGTCAATAATGGGATTATTAGTTGAAATTTAATTTAAATAATCATGAGCAAATGTCTTCATCTTCGATTCCTTTGTTCAACTTACGAAGCATATTTGATGAATTATTACCAGGATCTATTTCTTCATCTTCGGCATTTGTCTCATCTTCATCATCTTCATCGGATTCCTTTATAACCGAAATAAGAAAGTACATTATTTTAAAGTTTTTTCTTTGATATATGTCATCTATTGTATCTTACTTTCCCATTTATTGCTTATCTTCATATTACTAACTGAATCTTCATTTCTAACTCAATCTACTTGAATAATAATATATTCATAAAATAAGTCAAAACAAACCTGAACATCGGCTGTTGCAGACATTGCTTCCATATCAGCAGACAATTCATTTATGATAAGTTTGAAAATTTTGACAAGTGCTGATATTGAAGTCCACTGATAAGGCTGCGTTTGAGATTTGCTTCTAGTACGAACACCTTCATTTTCTAACGAAAAGAAACTGATTATTAGCAATCTCCAAAAAAATGTCGCTTACCTGTTTCGACTTTTAATATTACCCCTAAATACCGAAAATATGAATAACAGAACTTGCTAACATGCTATTACTTCTCCTTTTATTGATGATATCATTTCGAAAAAGTACGTTTCTAGTACGCAAATTAATTAATGTAATAATACTTACCAGCATATATTATATCTCCCTTTACATTAATTTCATTTAATCTTGAATCGTCGTGTGTAACGCCGTACTCCAGTATCTTACAAAGTGCTACAATAGTCACTTTACGATCATATCGCCCATAAAACATTTGCTGCCTACAAAGCCATTCAGATAATACAAAAGTCAATGCACTCTCTCCCGTTGGTCCTGGCACTGTGCACAAGAAATTAAGTACCGCATCGAATTCCGTATTTATTAAATATGCATAAACCATCAGTAGACTTTGCATCACCGTTATCGTTTCTGTACGTTGCATTTTACTGAGTACTGCTTTTAATAAAAGGTCTAGATTTTCACCTAAAGCACTACCTACTTTTCGTATAAGAGTTCTTAATAGCTGACCGATGAAAACAGCCGTGAATTCACTAGACTGTAAACAAAAAAGAACAAATAAAATATAAAATATAGTTTAATATGAATCGTATGCTATAACTTCTTTCATTATCAAGGTTGACTTGCGCTGCTCGTCACTAGACGCTTCTTATATACTGCGGTCGAAAATGCAAACGGTCAGGCAGCCAAATTAGTGGTAGTGAAAGGGTTAAAGGTCGTAAAAATTGAACGAAAATCTAATAACGAATTAAGCGTAACATTACAGAATGATAATACAGTAACTGTAAGTCACCTGTGGATTTAGGAGTTGAGCAACTATTTGCAATACATATTGCAGTCCAGTGCGTCCTTCATTATCTCTACGTTCAGTGATCTGTCGAGGTGCTACAGAGATATATGTTCTTATTAATTCACCACCACTCTGCAATGTATTGTTGTCATCGGAATTTAAAATGCAGTGACATGCTGCTGGAAACGCTGTTTCAACGAGCAGATTGCTCAAAGGTTGAGGCGAGTATTGAATTAATACTCTTAATGTGTCCAAGGCTATTGCACGACATTCTTCTGTTTTTGTGGCATTATCGTAATTTGAAAAGAAATTATGCTATTAAACTCTACGTGAAAGCAATTCAATATACGTTTTTATATTATTGTCAACTGATATGAAAAAAAAAACAATTATTTTCTTATAAGACTAAGAGTAATACTAATTTACCATGTTTTGATTTATCCATTGGATTAATGGCCATCATAGTGACAAGTGTAGGAATCAATCGTGTCTGCAATGGTTCTCGACATTCTGAGTTTTTAGACAACTCTTTAAAAATCTCTTGACATATTTCCGAAATAAGATGATCACTATGATATTTCAGTAAAACTGCTATTGTCAAAGGACAGATCTTACTTTCCATTCTGGCAGTAAAATGTTGATTCAACTGAAAATTTCAAAAATATAAGTCTATGCTATTTACACAAAATATGGAGTAGATATAATAAAAAAACATTACTGAAATGACGACTGAGAAAGTCTCCATGATAAGTGTCAACACTTCTTTTGAAGGTTGATTTGCTAAACTAAACAATCCTTCGAAAATAGTAGGTAAATGAGAACGTAGTATACTTCCAATATCTTTATTGGTTATTGCTACTGTAGTGGTTGCTGTAATCGATGTTGAAGCAGAAATCTCATTAAAGAAAGAATAAATCGTTTTTGCTGCGCTAATTCTAATGCAAATAGGTTGGTTTTCTTGTAAGCCGTTTACAGTCGCTTCGATGAATCGGGAACTCATCTCAACTGGCATTATATTTGCATACTGACCACCAAGGCACAGGCAACGGCCAAGTAATAAGGGATGCGCACCTATCGTAATGCATTAACATAACAATTTTCTAATGATAATATTGTACTCAGTGTTTCTCAGAATATAAAATACATGATCAGATTAAATTATACCGGTAATATAATCTATGAATAATTACCAGGATCATTTAATGTTGTTAAAACTATGTTATTGAAAAAGCAATTAATGTCAAAGTGTAAATGTCCCGCTCGATGTTTCTCAATAATAAAATCTTTGCCGAGACTAAGTGCAAAGATGGATGATTCATACAGTTTCCACCAGTTCTTAGTGGCACTTTTAGCAGTAGTCGCTCGAACACTATTATTATTGCCACAACTGCTGTCGCCTACAGTACCACTACGACCGCTACCACTTTCACAATTATCTTGTTCGCAAAGACTGTGCTTTTGAGTTTCCAGGTGTTTATTAATGGCTGTCCATAATGCATTGACGCCTCTCTCTTCTGCATAGTTCAAAACACCCTATAAGCAAAAATTGTAATAAAATGTATAAATTCATATTACTATGTATCCAATTTACCTTGCTAGACATCTACAAAATGAATTGCTTACTTGCAGAAGATCTTGCGCTGAAATGCGCACGTTATAAACAAATGCCGTGTTTTCCTCTTCCTCTATAAACTGATTTGGATTGTTTGTCCACAATTCGATTTGTTCATCTGTTACTTGCATGAATATTATTAAATAATATAATATGTCTTCCAGAAAATGATCTAATAGATTTGACAGTTTCCTATGATCCAAAAGTGTACTTATTACTTCAAAAGTAGCAATGATTAAATTATTAAAGTTGATTATTTCACCTATGGACAAAATACATATACAAGCAGTAACAAATGTTGAAATGCAAGCTGTAAGAAACTTCCATGAAAAGATGGATGATACTCAACTATTGTCCATTTTTTAATTACTATTTGTTAATGTAACTTATACAATCATTCTTTATAAATTTATACATACTTTTTAAATCTTTATATTGAAAATAGTTTTCATATTATTAAAAAATTATACTTACTATCTATTTACGAAACAGTACTTGTGGCAAGTTCATGAAGACATAAACAGTTTATATACGAATTAATGTATAATTTTATAATTACCATCTGAGTCTACTTGTTCATCATTACCATCATCATTGTCCCTTTCGACATTAACTACTTCTTCTTCATAAACTTTTGCACTTTGGGTAAAAGTGTCCCAAATAGGTGCCAACATTTGGGGCAAATAAGTAGCAACGTACTTCGGTAGTTTGAGGATCAAACAGTTAATAGCTTTGACAATATCCGTTTTAAGACCAATATCACTAACTGGCCCATTAGGCATGCTTAAACAGTATACAAATTTCCCACAAAACATTGGTAACATTGGTTCCAAGTATTGCCTGGTGAAACCTTTCTGATAAATATCTGTTGCAGCTACAAGACTTGCTACTGTTGTAAATATTTCAACAGCACGTCCACGAGTTCTTATAGAATATTCCTATTTAGAATATTAATTTTATCACATTAATCTTTTATATTTAATTATTAACCCCTTCCAGTACAAATAGAGAAAAAAAACAAAAAATGTTTGTCTGTGATATGTCTGTTAAATAAGATCATCACTAGCATAAGTTTCTTACTTTGTTTTACAGAAATACTTGTTATAATATAAAATAATATAAACCTAACAACACATATACTTCTTTTAATTCTTATCAGAACCTCTACTTCACAAGTGTTTAAATTCTTTTAATATGATATTTTTGTTGATGTTTTATTATATCCAAGCAAACCCGCTTTCAATATGATTTTCCAAAAACAACTGTTTTTTATTGTGCTTTTAAATTTCACATTCTGATCTTATTACAATTATGTTCATAGAAGAGAAAAAATGTTTGTTTTAATTTTATTTGACCTTGCTGCAATGTTAGCCATAGATCCTTAGAAGACATATTTACAATCAGTTCATCTTACTTTGTGTCATTTTGCATTTGCTTATGTACGAGTAGTTTGTCAGTGGTTTTTAACAGTATTTATCTTATTTATTAACACCTCCAATGTCTTTTAAATATATAATGCTCTTTGTTTTTCATTTTCTAATTTGAAGACAGAGGAGTATAGGCTTGAAATTCTTAAAAGGTTAGCCATATTTTTATTTAACAGACTATGAATACTTACATTTTCACTTTGAATAATTCTATACATTTCTTGGAGAATAACAGGTCCTACATTAGGAAGCTGAGCATCAGATAAATCACGTGTAAATTCTGTTAAGACTCTCATTGCACCATGAACGGCATATTTGTTATCACCTGATAAGCAACTTACAAGTATATCAAACAATCCAGGCCAGTTTTCAGGCCAATCCCAACAAGCTATTGCTGATATAGCATAAGCCACAGCTGTTCGTATCTAAAATACAGAATATTGTGACTCACATATGCTCTATACTGTTCTGTTTATAAAAAATAAATATAAAGTAAGCTAATATATATTATCTCAAACTTTAAAAAATAATAATTACTTTACTTATTGATTCCCGGAGACCAATAGGTAAAAGTGCTTTAATTCTTTCTTTAGTTGTTACTTTTAATTCTGGTGATCTAAATTTTTCTGCCACTGAAGACCAATGTACTTCTACATACTGCTTGAGTAACACAGAAGCTAATTGCCTAATGGCTAGAGGACTATTTGGATCTATTACAAATTCTGTAAGATGCACACCAAATTCTTCTGTAACCTCCAAAACTTGAATTCTTTGCTCAGCTGACTGTCTTGTTTGTCCATGTGGTGACAGTATTTCGTTTAAAGTTTCATAGAGTGCTTCTTTTAAAGATCCTTGTACATCCATTGAATTTGATGAATTCATTTTTTCTATTGATTTTTCCGTACTAATAGTGTAAATAATAAATGAACAGTACATTTATATACATGTATATGTTTATATGTGAAAACTATATGAACAGATATTTAATGATATGATTTTTCTCACTCAAAGTGTGAGGTAATATTAAATTAATTAATAATATTAAATTGACTTTATTCATATATTTATAAAAAAAACTTTAACTGTACCAAAACTTTACATACTAATATTTAGTATATTAATTGCTCCACTCAGAAATGTTATAATTTTTGAGAATGTATGAAAAAGTAAAATGTTCACACTTGTTATCAATAATTATCTCAAACCATCTAAGAATCACCTTGTTTTAATACTGGATATTTATCGACATTATTTACATTATTATACATGTACAAGTAGAATAACCTCTAGCATTTGATCAAATTGTGTATTCTTCTTCTTGTCTTCCTGTGGTATTATATTATTTGCTGTACATATGTATAAGTTGTACAAAACGTGTAATATTTATATAACCTCAAATTCTTGTTTCTACAGATTTTCTCACATCACACATCAAATTTATCAGATAGAAGGAACAAAACATTACTCCATGATTAGGAAAACTTATCATTACATACTACCTTCCTTTACCGCTTTAATTCGTTAGGGCGAGTTCACATGGTGACTGATATTGGATAGAATCTTCTATCCTTTATTATTACCTTATGAATGGTACAGGTAACATGAGAGCAAAAATTACGGCGTCTGTAATGTACAGAAGGTAAGATATAGGTACAATTCCGTGCACTTTAGTTTATACAGAACAAAATATAGTAACGAATATGGAGATGAATTGTTGATGTTGCATGATTGGTCTTTGTAATTGAGATTTGTACTTCTTTGAAAGCTTTCTATTCGCATATAATGGCAGTGAAAGAGAAACAAACGGATGCTAATGAAGACGTGGACTGGAACGTAGAAAACGAGATTCAACTTTTTTTTGCCATGAACGGGCACAAACCTGTTGGTAAGAAATTTATGTGGTATTATTTTTGTTAATTTTTCGACTGTGAAAAGTCAACAGCAGAGGTTATGTTTATTTTATAAGGTGTCAGTATATAATTAAAACTTAAATACTGATCATTTACACCCAATGCTGTTCTGACACGATTTTGATTTAACACGAATTAGAAAAAAATGTAATTCTAGTAAAAATAGTACTTATTAAAATAAGTTGTGTAAAAATAGAATTCATTTTATTTCTAATTCGTATTAAATCAAAATCGTGTATATGAACTTCGTGTAAAAACCGAATTAAGATTAGCAGGCATTACTTCCACATATTTATTCGACTTGCTTTTAATCTCAATTAAAATTTTTACTACTTTACTATAAAAACGTTTATAATCTTTTAAACTCTGATAATATTAGATGAGTATAAACGTTCCTACATAATTTACCATTAACACTCAATGATACATTTGAATAAAATTTCTACATTCACTTGATACTGTAGCTTCATACTGTTATTAATAAATTTTAGGTTATTTGCGATGAATTCCAATAAATGTATTGTTTCATTGAAGGTATAAACAAATATTTTCACATGGTGTGCATCTGGGAGAAGTTTCGAGCTGCTATTCATAAAGATATTTCATTGAAGGTTATATGGGATCATTTGGAATCTATGTACGATTTAATGGTTTTGGTAAGTGAATTTAAGGTAAACATTATTTGAGATCTATCACGAAAATTAGAGAGAAAAACCAACTTTCATTATACTTTCTTTCTGAAAAAATGTGATATTACGTATTTATATCAACATCATACAAATTATAACTAATTAAATACAAAACATAATGTAAATAGCACCCTCATTATATTCTGCCTGTTTAAATGGAATAGTAGAAGAAGGCAACTTTTTACATTAAGTATTAGTAAATCATACATATATGTGTATACTTGTTTATGTATTACTGACATAAAAAACATTTTTGATATCCTCAGGATGATATGGAAGACCTTCCTTTTCCAAGAAATGAAAGTGATTTTTCACTTCCTGAATCGGATTTTTTGGAGTTGAAATATAAAAAGAAAGAAGAACAAGAAATAAAACCAAAAGATAAACCTGATCAAAAAGAAAAACAAAAAGAAATAAAGAAAGAAAAGGAGACTAAAGAACCAGCAAAAAAGGAAACAACTATACGAGACAGTAAAGTTACTAAAGAACAAGAAAAAAGAAAGGATGAACCTAAAAAAGTGACCAAAGATATAGAAGTAAAAAAAGATAAACAAAAAGACATTAAAGATGTTAAAAAAGAATATAACAAATCCTCTAAAATGCGTCTCAAAGGAAAAGAAGATATGGATGACACAGGTATTTTTTTATATTTTTACTTATCATAGATCGAATAATAATTAAAAATGTTTAATAACAATGTTGTATATGTTTAATAGTTATTATTAATGTTTTATTGGACTATAACTAAGAAAATGTAGAAACATGTTTATTATAACAAAATATGTGTTAGGAATTCCTGCCAAGAAGGAGCGGAAAGATTCTGATTCTACGCGAAATGAAGTTATAAAAAGAGTAGCTTCTAAAAGACCAACAAGGCAAACTGTTGATGGTACATCAAAGGCATCATCCAGCCCAAGAGATACACCTCCTCTTAAACGACGAAGAATATAACAAAAGTATTTCTATGACGTATTATTTTAATAAAATATGTTTTTAATTTTTACTCCAATGTTACCTTATGTAAATTACTTAAATACAATATTCAAAGCATAAGTAAATTAAAACTTATTAGTTTATGTAATATTTATTTCATATTTAATATTATTACATATGTAATATTCTTTCATAATTATTATGAATATAAATAATAATGCACATGAGATTTCCAGATACTTGTTAAATTAGGAACTGTAAATATGTATTGAATGATGTTGAAATTTTTATTTATACAATCTCCCAAGTTCCACTTTTAAAATAATTGAACTATATTTTTTATGTAAAGAATTTCATTGTTGAACTTACCTTTTTATACAATATATTTGAAGACAACACATTGATATATTTATGGATATTCTTTGTACATAAACAAAATATAATTAAAAAAATTTTTTTAAGAATATTTGTATAAAAAGGTTTTTCATTAGTATACATGATTTCAAAATCCATAATATACATAATGACAGTATATATACAAACAAAACTCTAGTGCAAATGATAGGTTAATTAAAATTTATATCAAATAATTTTTTTGTTTGAGTTTTATACAAAGCATATTATCATACAATGTAATTTTTATATCTTTTTACCGTTTTTAAAACAAAATTACTTTCTTCGAATCAGAATAATTTTTTCCTTCCATATACAATTAATTTAAAATCCAACAGTCACTTAATATTCACAAACTTTAATAACATATTACAAAAAAGTTTAAAACTGAATATGTTCATAGAAATATATATTAAATATAGTAAAGGAATGGTTTTTATATATAAACATAAGTTTAAGCAATAAACAATTTTAACAACAATTTTGTGGTTTACCAGTCAAAATTTATTTCCGCAGACATTTCCTTCTTACAAAAATACATCTTTTGGAATCTTGATTTAAGATAACGAAACCACGTGTGTTGTGTCAGGCATGTCCAGTATCCCACGTCGTGATATATGCAGTAATCTACGTGACTATCATGATTCCAAATGAATTGCATCACTGCCGATGCATCCACAAAAATATTGTTTGACCAGCAACCGTTTTACCCATTGTATCACAATCAGGTTCCACTTTATCGTAGTCTTCTCGCTTCACGTTCGGATTCTAATAAGGTTAAAAGGTCTCCTTCTCGTACAGGTCCTTTTACGTTTCTGATAATTTGGCGATTTTGCTCGCCTAAAAATTCTACTTTTACTTGAGTACATTGTCCTTGGGATCCTGTACGACCCAAAACTTTAATCACGCGGGCCAAAACAACAGGTTTATCCATATTATATCCTACTTTGATATATCAACGAAAGCAATTTTTGGAATAATGGACGAGTTGAGCGTTCGTTAACTATGGCGTGGATGTTCAAAATGGCGATTTCCGGGCATTAGAGCCAACTTGAAAATTTCAAGAACGCAGTTTGGGTACCGCGTAATGATGTATACAAAGTAAGCTTGTTCCTATCATAGATATGTAGTTTAATTTGAATAGTTTATTAATACTACAGTATGCTGCTAGTGCAATTGTACAACATTCACGTCATAATATGCAACGAAAATATTCTCTTCATTTAATATAATTATATTTTTGGATTAATGGGCAAAGCATATGACTTACTACATTACTGACATTTTTTCTTACGCAATCTACAAAATTTTGCATAAAAGCGTTCAATTTGAAACTGAATGTATTATCGCGCGTGTTTTTTTAATTGATCATTATATCACCCAATAGTCTGAATCAACGAGTTTCAAATATAAGATAATATTACATTCAAAATGTACTTCTGAAGAAAATTAACACTAAAGTTACTAAGGTTATTCACTTGTCTATCATTTCAATATCATTCCAAAAGATTCGAAATAACCTAAATTGAACGCTTCAAAAATTTGGCGCGCTCTCTAGGTGGCGTCTTTATAACCAAATTACTGTATTACCTATGTACAAGGGCAATAAACATACATCAATGACGTGGGTTATTCTATAGCATTGCACACACGGAATTTGCACGACAGTTATTGAATTTTGTTTTTCGAAAGAGTTAAAGGAGTATCATTCGTGAATAAACTATTTATAATCATGTCTTCGTTTCTTGATGACCAGGCACTGGAAAGTGAGGTAAGTTTAGAACTTTTGTACATTAACATAAGTATATAACCAATATATATATTTCATTGAAGCTTCAATAATTATTTTCTTATGGGCACTACATCTGCTTCGTCTTTTAAAAATTAAATTTATTCAGTTGTTATATGCATATTCCTTAATTTAATTTTTTTTGTACATCTAGTGCAAATTTTACTTCTAGAGCATACATTAAAATTATTAATAATTACTACATTAATATGTAAATTATAAAACAATTTTCAATTGCACCAAATGATTAAGAACTGAGTGTAAACGGTTTTTTTTGTTTTGTCCATGTCATTGTTCATTAATTATCTAATTGGCGAAACATAGCAGAGTAAGGTACCATGAAAAATCACTTAAAAACAAATTTGTTTAAATGATCTAAATTGATAAAAAAAGTGTTTTGAATGTTGAAGTATTAAAAACGTTAAAGCTAGAATACTTTTCAGGATATAACAAATCCATCATGTATGTATATGCCTGGACACATTTCATAAATTATTGATACTTTAACGCTTAACTGTGTCGATTTACATACTTTCCGTTATATACTTAAAAAAAAATAATTATTATGACTCATATACTATCGTAAGAACTGGAAATATCATTTATACTAAAACAAAAAACTATTATAATATTAATGAAATTAATATAATGTTATTATTGAGTAATATAAACGGAAAAGAGACAGTAAATTTTCAACTTAAGCAAAATCTGTCATACTTTTACATAACACATATTGTATAATAGTTATATATTTTTAAACAATTTTAGGACGAGGATGAGTTAGATATTGCAGAAAGAAAAAAACTGAAAAGAATGAAAGTTATGGAAGAAAGTGAAGAGGAGGAAGAAGGTATTTCTTAGAATTAGCTTTTAATATGTCGTACTATTGTGTACAATTTTCCTTGCTAATATATTAAATTTATAATTTTTGTAGATGATGAAGAGGGATTAAAAGAAATTTCAAAAGATTTAATAGATGATAATCCAATAGATGAAAGTGAAAGTGAAGACAGCGATGCTTCAGATGGATCAAAAAAACAAGAAAAAAGTGATGATGAAGATTTTGATGACCGTTTAGATGATGAAGATTTTGAACTTATTGAAGCTAATTTAGGAGTAAAAGTCCAGAGGGTATGTGTTACTTTGTATGTCACAAGTAATAAAGGAGTAGTTTTATATATTATTATTTTTAGCTTAAAAAATATCATTTACCTGTGTTTTTAGAAGCGTTTCAAACGTTTAAGAAGGATTCAAGATGAATCTGAGGAAGAACAGGAACAAGACGTTGAAGAAGAGAGAAATGCTATTGCAAATAAATTATTTGATGGTTCTGGAGATGTAAGTGAATTATGATAGTCACCATTGTTTATTATAAAGATATATATGTTTATATATAAACATTATTTAAACACCTTTTTGCTTATGCCACTTTAGGAAAGAGAAGCACTGGTATGTTAAATTTTTTAAATGTAATTTATGTATTAAATTTGTATGAAAGAACGGAATGAAGAACTGTTTATAATCCAATTATAAAACAAAGATTAATGGTTTCTTTGATAACATTATCATATGTATACAAATTTTAATTTACATAGTAATCATGAACATTTATTTTTAAGAACAATAATTTTTCAGGAGGATGAAAGACGAAGTGAACGTAGTCATAGGCCAGAAGCTGACGTGTTTGATGAAGAAGAGAGTGAAAATGAATATTCTGATGCTGATGTAGATGATTTTATAGTTGATGGTGATGGACGACCTATAGGTGAAAGAAGAAAGAAAAAGAAGCATATATTTTCTGATGCGTATGTTTTCATCCATTTACAAACACAGATTTGTATTTGTAAAGTATTAGTTTACATATGTATTAAGAATATAGAGTTAAATTTTTTTAATAACATATGTTATCGTGAATTTCTTTAAATACAGAGCTTTGCAAGAGGCTCAAGATATATTTGGCGTTGACTTTGATTATGATGAATTTGGAAAGTATGGGGACGAAGGATATGATGAAAGTGACGAGGAAGAAGATGAGTACGACGATATAGATGATGAACCACCAGATGGTGAAAGACCACGAAGACCGAAGAAACAACCTAAACATAAAAAAACCAAAACAAGTATTTTTGAAATTTATGAACCTAGTGAACTCAAGAGAGGTCACTTTACTGATTTGGACAATGAGGTAAACTTTTTTCTTTCTTTATAAATATACTTATTGATTTGCTTTGTACCACAAAGAAATAATTTACACAAATAAATAACTACAATCAGGATGTAATATAAACATGCATGAAATTGACTGCATCCCGTTTTGTTAAATGATATTATACAATGATACAAAAGCAGTCTACTTTTGTATATTATTTCCAAAATTAATAATAAATATGGACTATCTAAAAATCAATCTAATTGTATACAATTGTATATTTAAGTATACAAATTTATTGATTGCTGCTCTGAAAAACTCAGCAATAATGTATGTTTGCTGTAATCATCTACGCAGCAATAATCATCATTGTTATTATTGTCTACTAGATACGAAACACTGATATACCAGAGCGTATGCAAATGCGTTCAGTTCCTGTGACTCCTGTAGCGGAAGGTTCAGACGAATTGGATCAAGAAGCAGAATGGATTTACAAACAAGCATTTTGTCGACAGACAATTTCTATTCAGGATGCACATTTAAATGAAGAAGCAAAGGAGCGTGCGCGTAAGGGTCCTCAAACTGTTGGTAAAATAAAAAAGGCTTTGGACTTTATGCGTAATCAACACTTCGAAGTTCCTTTTATTTCATTTTACCGAAAGGAATATGTTTTACCAGAATTAAATATCAATGATTTGTGGAAAGTGTATAAATTTGATGCCAAATGGTGCTTACTTAAGCAAAGGAAGGAAAATCTCCTAAAACTGTTTGAAAAAATGCGTAACTATCAATTAGATGAAATAATGAAAAATCCAGATGCACCACTACCTGCTGATATGAGACTGATAAAAGAAGAAGATATTGAGAGACTAAAAAACGTTCAAACTAATGAAGAATTGAATGATGTTTATCATCATTTTATGTTATATTATAGTCATGAGATACCAACAATGCAAGAGGCGGTGAGAGCTAAGGAGAAAGAAGCACGTCGCGAGGCAAGATTACAGAAGAAGAAACAGCTTCAACAAAGGAAACTTGTGAAGGTTGAAGAGAATGGAGAAGAGGATCTTGAAGTTGAAGACTGTCAGGAAAATGACCAAGATGAGGAAGAAGAAGAGGAAAATGCACCAGATGAGACGCTGAAGCAAGCCGTTAGAACCGGACCATACTCGATTTGTCGAAAAGCTGGTTTAGAGAGTCTTGCCAAAAGATTTGGTTTAACTCCAGAACATTTTGCAGAGAATTTACGCGATAATTACCAGAGACACGAAGTAGATCAGGAGCCAACGGAACCTACTGCTGTTGCCATGGAATATGTTAGTAAAAAATTCAAAACTCCAGAAGAAGTGTTAAAAGCCACACAATTAATGGTTGCTATTCAGCTAGCACGTGAACCGCTTGTTCGTAAATGTGTAAGGGAGGTATATATGGAACGAGCAAAACTGACGGTGAAACCAACAAAAAAGGGAATTAAAGAGATAGATGAAAACCACCCAATTTATACTATGAAATACCTAAAAGACAAGCCTGTGCGGGATCTTATTGGTGATCAATTTCTCAAACTCATTATCGCAGAAGAGGATAAATTAATCACTATGGTACTCAGTGATACCATCGAGGGAAATACCAGTGGAAATTACGTTGATGAGATGAAGCAACTTTACATAAGAGACGAATTCAGTAAGAATGTACAGGACTGGAATTCCTTGCGTGTTGAATGTGTGGAGAAAGCGATTACACGCATGGTACACTTTTATAATTGTCATTGTTATTTCAGTTATTATTCTTAATACTAATAATCAAATTCAAATATGTGATACAGTAATGTAAACTCATTCATATGAAGAATGAACACATGCAATTTTATGTTACAATCATTTTATAAATTAATTGTTTTTTCGTTTATAGGTAATACAAGATTTAAAGAAAGAATTACGTTCAAATCTGATCACAGAAGCAAAAGAATGTGTAATGCGCGCTTGCTGTCGTAAAATGTATAATTGGATCAAAGTAGCACCATATACTTGCGAAACGTTTGAGGAAGATGAAGAATGGGACACAAGTAGAGGGTTACGTTTAATGGGAGTGGCCTATGTTCCTGATTATTCACAAGCAGCATTTGCTTGTATCGTGGCCCCTGATGGCGAGTGTACCGACTACTTGAGACTTCCTCACTTAATGAAACGCAAAAATAGTTTCCGCCAAGAAGAGAAAACCATGAAAGAAGCTGATCTATTAGCGATAAGAAATCTAATCGCGACAAAAAAACCGCATGTTGTAGTAGTAAGTGGAGAATCTAGAGATGCGATTAAGATCGTGGAAGATATTCGTGAAATAATCACAAATTTAGCTGAGGAGGAGCAGTTCCCTACGATTGATGTTGAAATATGTGAAAACGAACTTGCGAAAATTTACGCAAACAGTAACAAAGGAATTACAGAATTTCGTGACTATCCGATATTGCTGAGACAAGCAATATCATTGGCACGTCGCATGCAAGATCCTTTAGTCGAATTTTCCCAACTTTGTACAGCTGACGAAGAAATTTTGTGCTTGAAATATCATCCTTTACAGGTAATATATCAATATTTGTAATTTTTTATGACTGTTGGAAATGTCCATCATCTATATTTATTGCATAACATTTATTTATTTGTATGTTGAAATACATACTGTATATTCAAGTTTACGCTATTATGTATACCAATAATAATAATAATATGCAAAATATTGAAATGAACCGTATAAAAATTATAACATTCTGTGTTTGAAACTTATTGTAACCTGTAAATTACTGGAATAAATAATTGATTTACAAAGACGTTTGCCATATTTTATTAATTGATTTACGTATATTGATAATTAGTTTTACAGTGATATTAAATACTTGTTACAGGATCAACTTCCGAAAGAAGAATTACTTGAAAATATCTATTTGGAATTTGTAAACCGAGTAAATGAGGTTGGCGTAGATGTGAATAAAGCTGTTCAGCAGGCATATTCTGGTAACCTGTTACAATTTGTTTGCGGTTTGGGTGCAAGAAAAGGACAAGCTTTAATAAAGCTATTAAAACAGACAAACCAGAGATTAGAGAATAGAACACAGCTTGTGACAGCATGCCACATGGGTCCAAAAGTATTTATCAACTGTGCCGGTTTTATCAAGATAGATACGAACAGTCTAGGAGACAGTACTGAAGCTTACGTTGAAGTGCTCGATGGTTCACGTGTTCACCCAGAAACTTATGAATGGGCTCGCAAAATGGCTGTGGATGCTCTTGAATATGACGATGAAGATGCAAATCCAGCTGGTGCCTTAGAAGAAATACTGGAATCACCGGAGAGACTCAAAGATCTTGATTTGGACGCTTTCGCTGAAGAACTCGAACGTCAAGGTTTTGGCAACAAGGGTGTTACTCTTTATGATATTCGTGCTGAACTTAACTGTAGATATAAAGATCTTAGGGTTCCATATCAAAGTCCCACACCAGAAATATTGTTTGATGTTTTGACAAAAGAGACGCCGGAAACGTTTTACATCGGTAAGCTGATTCTGGCTACAGTTGTTGGAATAAGCCATAGAAAACCGCAGGGTGAACAGTTGGATCAAGCAAATCCCGTACGAAACGATGAGACAGGACTATGGCAATGTCCATTCTGTTTAAAAAATGATTTTCCTGAACTCTCGGAAGTCTGGAATCATTTCGATGCTGGTTCCTGTCCGGGTAAAGCAACGGGTATCAGATTAAGACTGGACAACGGCATTTCTGGATACATCCACATTAAGAATTTATCCGATAAACACGTAGCAAACCCCGAGGAACGGGTGAGCGTAGGTCAAATTATTCATTGTCGGATCATCAAAATTGAGGTAGACAGATTCAGCGTTGAATGTACGAGTAAGAGTAGCGATCTTGCGGATAAAAAACACGAATGGCGGTAAGAAATTAAAATAGAACGTATAAAATATCCTAAATACTATAATGATAATTTTTAATTGTAATGTTATAGGCCTCAAAGAGATCCGTTCTATGACACAGAAGCAGAACAAAAGGACATTCAAGTAGAAGAAGACGCAAAAAAAATCAAACAAAGGCAAACATACGTGAAACGTGTTATTGTGCATCCATCGTTTCATAATATTAGCTTTACTGAGGCAGAAAAATTAATGAAAACTATGAAACAAGGAGAGGCGATTGTTCGACCAAGTAGCAAAGGCGCAGATCATTTGACCGTTACATGGAAGGTTACAGACGACATTTACCAACACATCGACGTAAGAGAGGAAGGTAAAGAAAATGCATTTTCTTTGGGACAAAGTCTCTGGATTGGTAGTGAAGAATTTGAAGATCTAGATGAAATTATAGCCAGGTAATTTTACTATTTTCAACTTTTTTACTATTTTTTTACTTACGCCCTACAACATAGTTATATAAAATAATATATAATGGAAAAATGTCGTAGACACGTTAATCCCATGGCTGCTTACGTTTCTGAGTTATTAGACTTTAAGTACTTTAAGCCAAACATTGAAGGAATTAAAGATAAAGCAGAAGAAGTATTGAAAGAGCAAAAGAAAGAAAATCCTGGCAGCATACCATATATTATTTCGGCAGCTAAGGTAAGTTACTTTTTAGTCCATTATCGCTAAAATAAAATGCAAAAAACAACATTGCTCTTACACGTATTGATCATTTATGTTTCTGTAGAATTACCCAGGAAAATTTATGCTTTCGTATTTGCCACGAGTTCGATGTCGACATGAGTATGTAACAGTCGTTCCAGAGGGCTTTAGATTCAGAGGACAGATGTTTGGAAGGTTGAATGACCTCTTTCGTTGGTTTAAAGAACACTTCAGAGATCCTATACCTGGTCAAGCTACACCAAGCACTCCACGAGGTGTAATGACATCAAGGACACCTTATCATACCACTCCCGGATTAGTTAGTGGTAATTACATTTTTTATAGATTTCCTGAATAATTGATTATAAAAATTATTAATTACAATTTTTATTTCGAATATTTATGAACAGTAATTTTTGTGTACACTTCTTTAATGTCTTAAAATAATCATTGCTTTTTTGCATTGTTAGGTATGAATCAAGAAGCCATTCAGAGAGTTGCTCAAAACCTTCCTCATCACATGTTGCACTCTTTGACGCAAGTAGCGAGTCAAACTCCTCATCATTATCCACCTCATACTCCGGGAACTGCTGCTGCAAGCGGATATGGTGGCATACATACTTATCCCAATACACCGTACACTCCCTCGGGCCAAACACCGTTTATGACACCATACCAAACTCCACATCACACGCCGCACCATGCACAGCCAACCCCAAGATATGGTCAACAAACACCAAGCCAACAACAACAACCACAAACTACTCCATTCTTACATCCAGCACCCCCTTCAATGGCATCAGTACCTTCACATCACAGGTCTACTCCGTCCCACAGACCAACACCACCGCCATCACTTTCTACTCCTTCCAGAGATCCTATTGATTGGAAAAAAGCGGCCGAAGCCTGGACACGCTTACAACAAACTGGGGGACAGCGACTTTCGTAAGAATTACATCTAATTTTACATTTTCTAATTTATGATTATATGACTGATAGAATGTTACGAGTAATTTAGTAAAAATATATAACCTTAGGAATGTACTTTCCGCTGAAATGCAATCGAACGAATACATAACGTGTTGTTATTATGTTAATTTATTCATTTTTCAGAAGCAGTACGCCAAGATATGATGACTCTAGAAAAACACCCAGACATTATGAGGATTCAGGTAGAGGTACACTTCGCAATAGGGCACCGAATGCTCGAACACCAAATTCCTATAAATCACCCAGAGGAACTCCACATACTAATTCTAGTCCTCGGAGTATGTCTCTCAGTGGAGATGGTACACCGTTGTACGATGAGAGCTAACAGAATTATCAACTCTACAGTTTGTTTATAGTTCTATATCTTTATCATAATGTTAAGATATATACAATTTACCTTTCGAGTAATCACGTTGTAGACTTGAGTAATCAATTTGTCACATTTTATCAGTCATTGTATACTGGTCTAAGAAAATATTACTGTAATAAGCATCAATGTAGGTTTACAAATCTCATGTTTATTTCACAAAGTTATGAATCTGTTTACTTACGTAAAAAAAGTGAGTTTCATATGTAATTCATAACGCATGTACTTGTTCTATTAAACAGTTTTGCCAACATAAAGCTTGTTTTGGCAAAGTAAAAAATAATTTGATAACTTCCTTGATTTCAGAATATTATCACATATAAGCTTATATGATTTATTTCATCCAATTTTTTCCTATTATTTCTGCTTATTCATATAAAAAATTATAAATTAAAAATTAATGTTAATAAAACAAATATTGATAATATTCAGCTGCAATATTACATTCACTTTACTAAACATCTGATTTCATAGATATAATTGTTACTCAACATAAAAATTAAATGCACATTTTGCAAAGCAATGAATGTACACAATTCATTCCGTATAATTATTTGCTATTCGTTAATTTTCTTAAGAGAATAGCATCATTTTGCCCATTCGATATCACTTATTTATACATAATATACATGTGTATTATGTGTACAGTCACGTTGTTACGTACAATCGGATGTATCGATTATCGATATAGTTATTTTATTGATGACATATTTCTCATATATTTTGTACTATGAGTGAAAAATAATAAATAAAATATGTAATTAATAGTATTTGTTAATTTATTTGTTTCTTTTTACGTGTATAATAAAATATTAATCTTACAAAGATAGTTATTTTAAAAACATCGTTGGTTATTGGTTATCTCTGAACAACTGCTAAAGCAATAATGTAGAAATGTTTTTTTAATATAACTTACTCTTCGAGATTCTTCAAGATACTCAAAATACTCTTCGAAAATGTCAGTAACATTTCTTTCATTATATTGTCATGCTGCAAATTGTATTAACTGCGAACAGTTCATTACTGAGTATTATAAATTTATCCATTTTTTTAGACTTCCGAAATCTGATCGTCTGATAAGATATTATCCATGACTGAGACATTTTTATTCATCTTAACAACATATGTAACTCTACCAGACGTTGCTCCTGTTGATTCTGTTCTGTTATACAATAAAGTAAAAATAACATGAATATTTATTCTTTCACATTTGTATTCAGTAATACATTAATAGAAAAGAAGTACTAATCAACATAAATGTACATAAGATATGCCAAATTGTAGTTTACTTTGTGCCTTCAGAATAGTGATGTTTTTGTTTCCTTTGACTTCTCAATGTCATATTATAACCCTCCTCATGTCCCTAAAATATTTCAACATATTATTAAAGATAACTGTAAAAATTCGGTATTAAAGCAACGGTTACTTCAATAACATGCATACATCATTATTTTCGCTGAAATCTAATCTCTGTGACACGCTTCTCTTATTTGTCCTTGGAATTCGTTTTGACTGTGTACTTTTGGGTGGTGCACTCTGAAAATTATACTTATATTTTACAATGTAATTTAAAAAAGATAATATTCATAATAATTCCATGTCTATAAGTAACATTTAAATTAATAGTTTGTATCTTACCTTCGGTTTCTTTGTCACATTCGTAGCTTTTGAAAATTGTGTGAGTTGTTTAAGATTTTTCGAACAACAGTAAACTGGATTATGGTCTTTATAACCAATTCGTTCCCCTAATTTATTAAAGACTTACATTAAATTCATATAAGTAAACGAACAAATATAAAACTTTATTAAAGTTAGCAGATGATCTATGTTAATTTAAGTTCTACCTATAAAGGTATCATAAACTATTTATTCAGTAAAGTATTTTTATACCGAAACTATATTGTACTTTATCTATTACTCTAGAATTTATGATAACCTTTTCTCCTATATGATCCGTGCGATCATTAAGATGCACTTATAGCTACCCCCTTTCTCTTTTACTCGCATTTTAATTTCCAAGCAAAATAATGTTTTTGAAAAATTATGCAAACATTAACATATGGAAATAACACATTTTTTCCTATCAATATACTTTAATTAATATATTTTAATATTATACACATTTTTACAACATACATATATGTTTTCTATTTAAATAATTTTGATATAAGTATGAAGAATGTCCTATGAAATAATAAATGTTAATTCAATAAATAAAAGTGAAGAATGTGAAGTAAACAAGAATACATATTTAAATAAATATACAATAATGAACGTAACGTGTAATAATTGAGATTGTTGAATTATTATATTGAATTGTTATTATTCGTTATACCTTCCCAGTAATTAAGTGTAGGTATAATGTGCCGTCCTCGAGAACTTCGACAAATACTCAGATCATCAAGTATTTTACGCTGCATGTCTTCTTCTTCTGAGAACAGCAATTTTGTTTGTTATTACTATCATTAATGTAATTCCATAAATATTTATATTACATACATTAAGTAGTATGAAAATAACAAATACTGTATGCATCGCTTTGTATTAATGGAAGTCAAACTCAGTACATGCGAATATACACATCAATGGTGATTAAAAACGCAACCGTGGCACATGGGTCAAGACAAACAATAATTACATGTTCGGTATTGTCACCCTTTATTGTCTTATTATCAGTAGTGGTATAACTTTTTCAGGTCTAAGAAATGTAAGTTTTTAATAGTTAGTTAATACTCACGTTCTATCAGTAGTTTCCATTCTTCACAAAACTTATTTAAGTTAGCTGGACACCCAGATTGACAGTGTTTAATCAACTCTTTAGGAACAACTAAAAAAAGTTACATCTATAGTAAGATACTATCTATATCCACACCTATAATAATGAAAGTGTGAAATTTTATTAAAATAATCAGAATGTAACAATTACGATGTTTTGTATCCGTAAGTTCTCCAATTAATTTTATAAATTCGTGATTTACTGTTTCAACAAGATCCGACGTTAATCTACGGTATATTACGTCTGTACAATACTTTCTGTCCATAATTTGACCAGCTTCGCTGAAAAAGAAATGACTAAATAAAATATGTGAAACACATTGAAAGTAATATATTTTTAATGTTAAAAATATAGACAATAAAGCAATATATTTTTAATGTTAAAAATATAGACAATAAAGCAATATACTCTTTCATTTTACACAGCTTACTTTAACAGTTGTCCTTGAAATATTAAACCGCAGTCAGACTTGGAAAGTTTTGGCATCCAGGCTGTTAAGAGTTTAGGATGTTTTTTCGATCCATAAATATCATTGTTATTTTGCTGCTCTATACTATCATTTTTGTTCTTTAATACAACATTTGTCGCCTGTACTGAATTTTGCATCATGTTAGATTTGCCTGTTTGAACATGTGAATTTTCATAACATTCATTATTTAAATCGTCATTTTGGGTACTAATTTGAAACGTAGTATTATGACCTGGATTTACTCTATTTTCTTTATTTTCATTGTGTGTGCTTTCATCAATGTCTTCGTTACATTTTGTTAGTGATTTCAATTGTTCACCTTGTTCTGATTGAAGTACATGCACTTTGATATGAGATGTCACGGAATGTGTTACTTTAGGTTTTTTACTCTCATCTATTCTAAAGGCTCGTTTAGGATTCAAAACAGCAGTTTGTGTACCCATGCTACTGTCTTTATCCATTTCGAAACACGCATCATCATAATGTCGCTTTACAACTTGATTTTCATTGATATGACTATTAGTTTTACTAAAATTGTTAATACTACTTGGTGAAATACAACCACTGTCTGTACCAGATACTAAATTATCAGTTTCACACATATTTTTCTCATTATATTTGACATTTGGAACATGATTTCTAGTAAACTCTTGCTCTTTTACTATGCTAACACTAGAATCATAGTCATTCTCAATACTGACATTTGGTTCGACATTGGAACACGAAATCACTGCATCATGGTTATTGTCTTTTCTACAGATTCTTTTATTGCGAAATTTTCTTGGTCGATGAATTAAATAAGCTGGAATCTTTGGTACTCCGTACACTTCACTGTTGTTTCCATCGTTATCAAACATGTTATGTGTTTCTTTGGGTTTTAAATCTAATTGTTTTCTTGTTCTTCTTATATCGTTTCTACACTGTGACTCATCAAAGCAAGATAACGATTTTTGAGCATTTATTGCTTTACTTTGCAATGTCATGAACATGCTGTTATTACTCTGGTAATTCAGATCGTCATTTGTTTCTATTGCAACATCATAACTAATAAGTTCGTTTAGACAATTAAGCACATGACAAACTTTATTCAAATATTCTTGGGAGCAAACATCTTTATTGGCTAAATTTTTTAAAATAATGTCAAGTTTGTCTTCACGTATATAATCTGCCAGCTTATGTGACATTTTTGAGCTGGATCTGTTTATTGAGTCAGTAGTACTATTAGCGGTTTGCTGCAGTTTTCGGTTTGTAGATTTGTTAAGCTGATCACTACTTTTTTCAAATCCTACTATCTTTGGTTCATCATTATCATGATGGGAGATGAATGTTTCAGTATTAATTTTGTTCGAGGTACATCTTAATTCGGCTTCAAGTAAGTTTGGTGCTGAGTGTGTAAACTGACTACACTGTTGTAAGATTGTATTCCTAGCCAAATGTTGCACGTTGGTAGTATTTTTAGAAGAACATTGATTAAGAGGCAGAACGTTAGAACTTTCATCTGTGATAGCTGTATTCAAGTCGTCATCACTATCAGTGACATGGGTTGGCCATCGGAATGTAACATCACATCCAGTAGTTACATATGTATTCCAAATTTGACAAACATTTTGCCAATCATCAGGAAATCCATTAATGAATTTATCTCGTACATAGTCAGGCAATTCTGAAATTAAATTAAATGTAAACACATTTCCTTACGATGACAAAAATTAAATTTTTAAGAGTGTGAGGCTATAATTCTAATAAATATAAATCACAACATAAATGATGTATTATACCATAGTTTGTATCTACAAGATTTCCTTCAATACAGTATATATATTTGTTAATAGATTCTAATTTTGTCGAAGTTATCCTTCTCATAACAGGTTTACTTCGAGCTAATTTGCCACTACAACAAAAATTTCATGAAAGTATTAATAATAACAAATATTTAATTAGTTTACATTTTAAAAAGAATTAATAAAAATCTACTGTCATATAAGTTATTCATTATTTTATAAACATTATTCTATCGATTTTTAATATAAAAATCTTACTAAGAGAAAGTTTACCATTTTAACAATCCTTTTATCAGCAATTGTCCTTTGTTATTTAACATGATTTTCCACTGTGTAAAAACTCTAGCTTTTTCTAAATTATTGTTTTGTTGATAATTAATAGAGCGAACATTTTCATTTAATTCAACTGAACAATCATTATTATCAACGATGTTATTATGACTTAATTCTTTAATAATAGAGATTCCACTGTCTTCTTCACAAGATATGGACTTCCGTGGATTATGATTAGGTTTGTGAAATGAAGGTGGAGGCATAGCCAACCGATCAACCATTTCTTTATCTTTTTCAGCATAATTTTCATTTACTGATATAGGAACAGCTTTAACACTAGAAGTTGTCATGGTATTGTGTTCATTGAGACTTCGTTTTGATTTCATCAATATATTTTTCATATTAGAACTTGATGATATAATTTCACTTCCAGCTACAGTGGAGTACACATAACTAGTATCCATAGCATCACCACTAATGCTGGACAGACTGGGCCATATAGATAAGCTTCCTTTGTTTGCCCGCATAGCTTCATCCCTCAGTCTCGCCAGTTTTAAATCTCGTTGCATTTTCTTATAACGTTCATCTTTTATAATCTCCTTGAATGATTTCTATTATATTAAAAAATATGAATAGAAATATAAATAATAAATATACAACTACCTTTATAATAGTTCTAAAATTTATATACTTTTACATTGTATGTATTTTACATTAATGCATTTTTATAACATAATATTCAGTTATTGTTAAAGTACTTGTAGATAAAATGGTTATTGAAAAATCTAATAAAGTGTAAATCATTTAGTACTGATTCATTACTGGCTATACTTTAGTACTAATAATAACGATCATTTACGAAAATGCAAAAACATAACAGAACAACGTATTAAGACAAAACGTTAGAAGTAACTGTTTGAAAATTCCTTTTTTTACAAGAGATGTATTAATATTGTATTTCAAATAACACTTACAAATTCTGTATCATCCATCGTTAATTTAGTCAATCGTTTTACAAAAGTAAAAAATGGAAACTGAAAGTTTTCGTTATTGTAGCTGTTTTTGTAGATCACATTAAATTTCACAAAAATTGAAATCGCATAGAAATGTGCAGCTGATCACCTACAATGTACTCAAATGTACTGACAATAGTAACTATAGATTGATGTAAACAAATAACGATACTTTCGCACTTGCTGAACAATAACGACGTAAATTATGGTGGGCACGAGTAAACTTTTTCAAGATGAATCCAGCAATCCGTTCTCTACGCCACCAACTTTTGTTGCCTCGTGTTAAGATTAATGGCGTTGCATGAAACGGAAATGGCGCAAAAATTAAACGTATATTTCCAATACCGTACTTTCTACGTAATTTACCTAGTTAATATTAATTTGCAAAGTAAAATGTAAAGATACTGGAATGCTAAAAATGTGATATATAAAATGAGACATTTGTTCTCTTATTCAAATTGTAGTGCACACATAAAATTGATACAATGCTCTGTAACATGATAAATTTAGTCATAATTGTTCAGTTCCACCTTGCTTTTTTAACTTATATAGCGTATTATAAGTTGTATATATCATCCTTTTTCATTATACGGGGCATTGCCACTTTCTTTTTTCAACTGCTTGTTTACACAGGTGAAACGCGCAATTCTGCAAAATGTGTGGTTAAGCAGGGTAAATTATAAAAGATGCAAAATATTTGTCTATATTGTAAGAAAAGCTGTATGGCTCAAATTTCACTTAGGTACAATAACAAATAAATAAAAACAGGAAATTATAAACCAGCAAGTTTGAAAATGATAAATTAATATGCATAATATTACCACAATTGTCTATGATCAAGAACGGAAGTATTTTACATGAATATTAATTAATTTTTTTCAGATTTCAAATTCAAGTGTAATATATAACAAATTTCCCGTTATAAAAATCGTTTGCACTCTAACATTATAATGTCTCATGCACGGTTTACAATGTTCATATGTCTGTTCAATTCAGTTCATTACACGGTGTAAACTACGCGAATGACAGAAATTCCGTATTAACTTATTCATATTGAGTATGTGCCCTAAATTCATTTCGTTGGTTTTTTCGTTGGTTTTTTCATTCATTTTTTCATTCATTTTTTCATTCATTTTTTCATTCATTTTTTCACTCATTATCTCCTACATCAAAAATGAATCGCCAAGTTATTTTCATTACATTATGACGTAGTTAAATAAGACACTTTTTCAGAGAAAGGTATATACAGCAATATGTTTTGGCGATATTATTTGATTTCACACCACTCAATAACAAAGTATATAGTATAATATATTACATTATATCTTCACGTCTTCTTTATAGAAAGATGCTTTACCTCGGGAAATCGGTACATCTTTTTAATCAATGAACGCATTCTATGTAATATTGAAGGTAAATATTACAGATAAAATTTCCTTAGTATAGTTGTGCGCATTTCATTTACATTTTGTTTAATTTTACAGCCTTCTATAGAACTATATAACACTTTTTTAGCGGAAAATTGTATAAGGCTATATAAAATAGAAAGGGAGCAAATAGAGTATGACACTACCGTAAGATCTGTCCAACTCTGTCTGTTATTGTGGGACATGCTTTATTTTATGTTTTATATCCATGAAAGATGCATATTGGCAACAAATACTATTTCGATCGCTTTTATTATATCGTTGTAAAGCCAGTTCTGTATGAGTTCAAGCGCCATAATTCATATGCTGTTGAAACAAGAATTGAAAATTATAACATAATTAACTAAATGTAAACAAACTTAATTATAAATAAAGATGAACATTTCACTTTTGTCCTTGAGAAATGGCATACACTCATAAATCATGCTCATAAAAAATATTTCTTATTGTATTTATATTGCAGCGACTTAGTAACAACGCACTGAATGAAATACTAGAGATTGCTGACACTACTTCTTGATGAAATAAATTCGCATTCAGAGATAAAACATAATTGACAGTGAAGTTGTAATTGATGTTAATGCGGAGCCGAGTGTAACCGAAGTCGCTCGTTTCATTACGAAGATAAGTTTTGTTGAACTAGAATGGATTCAACTGAGGGGCGCGAGAGTACTGATACTGAACAGTCAGTAAAGGCAGCGCAGCCGCGTAGCACCGTGTTATTTCACTTATCAATCTAGCAAGCATTCGCCGCGTGTAACTTGTACTGAGTAAAGAGAGTGAGCAGAAAAAGGTGACAAAAGTTGTAATTTTTACCCGCTCAAGGCAGCCATCGCCTAGAGGAGCCAAGGTAAGGTGCGTTAACGATTTTTTCTAATTTCAGCATTACATATATACAGTAGCTCCTGTATTTATCTGACCCTTTAGTTCATTTCCTTTGCTGGAACACACATCCTTAAAATTTAGCATCGATCTTTCAAAACAGTATTTCAAACAAGAACAAGCTTCATAACCGGAAGTGATAATATTTATAATCAAACACCACACTGAATACAAATTTGACTGATAAATAATTTCATTTTCCAACGAGCACGCAAACCTTGCCTTTCGTCTCTTTACAATTTATTGCTCTGCGTACATTAAACTGCTACTGTGGATTTCAAGCTTGGTATCGATTTTTTCACTGTCACACGACCCGCCCTTGTGTACATCTTAACACTGTATTTCCTACCATTCGGATAAATTAAGTGAATACATAAAGTATTGAAGCCCAGACTCGTATAGTATCAGCCCCGTATTCAAGATTAAGAATAAGAAGTCCTTATTAAGAATTTTTAACATCAATGCTGGACACTAATCAATCGAGAAACACAGGATGTGGTACGACGAAGTTATCGGTTGTTGCTTATCAAACATTGTCTTTCTCGTTTCTTTTCTTTTCTTGTGTTTCCAGACCACGCGTACTGTGATATCACATTTGAAGAAAAATAAACGGAAAAGATACATTAACTTGAAGAAGGTTTGTGATTAATGCATGTGTAGTTTAAAAAGATAAATAATGCATAATTTAAAAAAGACCTAATTTTGGCAAACGTCAATTACTCTGCAATTCTTTATTTGCCTAATTGCCTTTGACGATCCGCAGTTAGTGTATGTGATAGTTCTAAAGTATGTGACATACAGTAGGCGTCGCCTTACATTTGTATTCCTGTAGTTGCATACACGAGTCGAAGATGCAGGTTCATTGCTCGAACTGTCTCAAGTGGATGAATTTACTGAATTGAATAAAATGGCCCAAGCTCCATTAGAAAATCAGATGATACTTGTACATCATCAAATACTACGAAACAAGTTCAATTATTTTCATAATTGAACCATTCAAAACACATGAAATTATTTAACCATCAAGGAATTGATTTAATCTAGGTGATTTTGCGTTAAATGTGTCGACGTGTATTGATTTTCTAAAACTATCGAAAACATTCGCAGTTCACCTCCGTCATTAAATTCCGATTAGACCGACTTGTCAACTGAATATGCACATATGTGAAACAACGTACTATATTTCAAAATATACACCTTGGAATCGGCATTGGTATTGATTGTGATTGTTCCGATTCTTAACGTATAAATCAGTTGCTTTCATTGTATTCATTTCGTTATATGTTTGCATGAAATTAGTGTTAACACTTAACCGACCGCGCACGCCATAGCGAACTGTACGGGTTCGCCAGTTGTTGCGAACAACTTCATAACGTGGCAACTGATGTTAACAGAAAAAAAGAAACGTTGCTAAGGTCAAAATGGGAGGTCCCCCGATCGGTCGTGCAGCACTCAGCTAAGCATTAAGTACACTTTTTTAAGATCGACAAAAATTAAGATGAACTTGTGTATTGCAGCGTAGTGTGGTAAACCCTTCAAATGTTTGAGCGATAACAAATATACCTGAAATGGAGCGTAATTCTTTTACCTTCGACTTCTCAGAAACCTCCGAAAAAGTAATTAAGTGAAAAGAGCAAAGTGACTTCTCTGCAATCTCACGTGTTGTGCTATGACGATCGGTGTCCCTAATGGCCTTGATATGGCTTTCATCAACTTCAACTGGAAGGCCAGACAGTTGCGTATACTTGAGTGAAAAATCACCAGAACGAAATTTAGCAAACCAATTCTGTTCCTTCTTTTTTAAATTGGGATAAAAACGAAACTAAATAACTGATTGATACAATTTTCTCACTGATTAAAGGTGGAAGTCCAAAAACAAGAAAACAATACCGATTGGGTACTTTGAACAAGTTAACAAAATAAAAGAATGTGTTAAAAACATCTATCGCAATTACTTAGTTGCCAATCCAATGGTGCCATGGTTCGCTGGGAAGCTTGAAATGTTTTGTTTCGATAAATCTTATTGCTTTGGAGCTTTTGATACGAAAAGGTGTCAAAAGCCTCTTATCAGAGGGTTTACATGAAAATCTTGGTCATAATAATCACTGAAACAAGCTAGTTCAAGTAGATCACGAAATCGATAAACGGTCAGAAGACCTATCCATTTAGAGCATGCGATTCATTCTCGCAGATGAACTGAAGGTCTACAGACGTTCCAGTAAAGAGCCCTTCAGCCATTAATTTGGAGGACACAGCTGAATGCCGGTCCATAATTATCATTGCTCGGTATCCTCATTCGCAAATATCAAAAGTTGATTAATAAATTCTTTTTAATTACGTCGACCACCGCGTCAGGGAAGGAACTGTTAGAAGGGAAGCACTGATTAATACGTTTTTTTCTCAAGTATGAATCATGCGTTCACATACATACTTCCTTACATTTTAAATCCTTTTTTAAATCGCAAAAAATGTACTTATCCCACATGTATGTGTACAAAACTTATCTGACACGAAAATTAAATTTTTCAATTACCATGATAGAAAATAAAAGATGAAGCTGTCGTGGAGTTTACTAACAGTGACAGTAGTATTGTCAACGCTAACCATTACTGCGATTGCGGATTCCAAGCTGTGGGAAGAAGATGATAAAGAGATATTTTCTCGGACAGCTAGGGCTACCAAAGAGCGAGGTAATAAAAGCTTTGTCTGGAGATTTGTCCACCTTTTAAACCGTTTCAATAGTTTTTGTTACAATTCTTATGTACACTTATAAAGTACAATAATGTCTCTGTTTTAAGAAAAACGATTCAGTGATTATTTTTCGTAAAACAGTTATTCGTTAATCGCAGTGACGCTGTATAGTACAGTAAAGTGTACCCTTTTTTGTTTTCACAGCATCCGTCAGTGCAGCGTCATGCAGATATGTCAAAGGTCAATGGTCGGAATGCGACGCGAAGACTAATACGCGAACGCGGACATTAAGCTTGAGAAAGGGCGATAAATCTTGCGAACAGACTAGGATTATTCAGAAAAAGTGCAAGAAAGGTGAACCTTGATATATACGTAACTTCGACGAAAGCACATTGAAATAACTATATCGGTGAAAAGTACAATTAGCAGAATGTAATGTACCATTTATCAATTTAGAAACATATTTCAATTTTGAATCCGTACTTTATCTACAATTTTAGGATTTTGCTTTTGTTTCAAATCGCGTATTATAACTTTCAAACAGACACGCAGTTAAAAAGAATATCACTTTTATAACGGTTATATTATTTTCGATTTAGTACAATACTACATCGGTTTTTGTTTAATCATACGCTAGTGAAATCGATTCTAAATCTACGCTGATTGGCTGCGACACTTTGCATCGATTTAGAAGCGTACTTATTGACATATAATTATGTGCGTGACGGGGAAAGCAGCTTGCCGATACGAGAAGGGTACGTGGAGCAGTTGCGAGAACCAGATGATAACCAGAGTGGATACCCTTAAAGCAAATAGTGATCCTTCCTGTGAGAAGACGCGACGTATGACGAAAAGATGTAAATCTGAAACTAATACCAAGAAAAACACTAAAGGTGAGGAAACATATCCAAAATAACTGATAAATACAATAGATAACTAAGGAATAGACTTGAGAAATACGAAGTGTATAACTGAGATGAGTATAATCACTTCCAAAATATTGGGACATTCTGTTTGTACATGTTATCAACAGGTCTCTCTTTCTTATTTTAATAATTTTAATTTCATCTCTCTGTCTTTTCTAATGAACAATGAAAGCTTCGGCTATTTGTAATTTCAAAAAAAAAAAAACAAGTTCAATTACACACTCGACTAAATATATAAATATATATATCAATAATCAGATATCTCGCATTTGAATACCCCATGGGTCAGCATGTACTACCAGTTACTTACAATTGAGTGTCTCATGGGATAATGTTGACCAACAAATATATGTATTTTATTATTAATTTGATAAATAAGAAGAATTGTTATATAACTGAATAGAAAAAATAATTACAAAGGGATTTAATGGCGACTTTATGAAACTGAACATTAGCATAATGACATTTAAGTAATGATTGGAATATTGCTGATTTTTTATTGTTTTTGTTTTAGGAGATCGATCAAATAAGAGATCTGGAAAACAGTAAATAAGCCAACATTGAAGGAAGCATCAACTGATTTTACATAAATTCCTTTTTTACATCCGTAACAGAACAGCCCACAGTTCTGTACCCCATCTTGTCAATGGAGTATTACAGTTATTTAATAAAATCCGCATAAATTAACATATAGTTTGGGTTTTTGTTTTAATTTTTTTCATTTCTTTCTGTTTCAGTATATATTTATCACTTTTTTATATTTTACCTAACCTAATGACGAACGCTCAAACAGTCGTAATTATTGTAATCATATTTTTTATATTCTCAACTTACATTTCCGCATTAATTTGGCTGATTATTAAAAACGATAAATTAAAACAGGCTAATTGAATATCAGCTCTAATGAAAAACTGATAAACCATGTTACTCAGTCAATAAATTCATATATAAATATGCATATAATATACATTTCTTTGGTCATCCTAATATGGAACATTTTACATATTTTTGTATGAGAATATTTTTTTATAACATACATATAAAAATGGACATTTGCGAACATACGCACATGTGCTCCTTTTTAATGGTTGTTGATTTCCAATGAAAATTCACTTACTGTTGCGCTTTTTTTTCTTGTATGCGTTTACCTAATTTATTTCCCATTTCTATAATTTTCCTCCTTTTTTAAATAATTATTTCACAAGTTAAAAATTAACCTGTTTTCCTCTAGAATTATTATTTTTAACTCAAAGAATGCATTTAAAATTTACAATGCGTTTAGGGCATTTTTTTCACAAGTAAATGCATTTACCTAAAATTTTTTCATGTGAAGTGACATTTCAAAAGTCGGATTAAAATGACAAAAAAAAGCTGCGTAAATTGCCTATAATCTACATTAAAACACGATTGTATACGTTCAATGCATATCGGGAAAGAATCATATGGAGAAAAGAGTATGTTTAATAAATAATATAAAGCACTCACGTTGTAATTTTTATGTTCCATATGTCTAATTATTTACTCATTAACTATGAAATCAACATGCAGCTGATGAATATTTCTTGTTAAAGTGAAGGTAGTTTAGCTAACAGTTTTGGTTACAGGTAGCGAAGCAATAGTAATCCATTTTCAAAAATCAAATTATTATCTTTTCTTTACCAGACTTTCTTTCTTTCTATAATTGTAATCGAGTATAAAGAGGGACTCATAGATAAAGGAATTTTTACCCACAGTATTCGATGCAACAAAACTAAATATTGTGCGTGATGCTATAAAACTAAATCATTGATTTGAGATGTACGCTTAAGTAAAGAAATAGTATTCATCTAACTTATTCGACAATTATGGAGTTTGTCAAGAAAGATGAACTGTGTTCAGTGATGCCAGAAACGGACCACGGCCTCACACACAAGACTGCAGGAGTCGATAAAACAGTTGCGTAGAGTCAGTAGCGGCAACTGCTCTGGGATTCGTATTAAAAAACAAATAATGTGTTTTCATGGGGAAAAGAATAAATCTTTTCCACATGCCAGAAATCGAAAAAAATTGACCAAAGGTTACCAAGCACACTTCCTCCTCTACACCACTTTATGCTAAAGGGGAAGAAGAGGTTATGCTAGTGTCGAATGAAAATATTACTTTTTCTATTGCTGTATCGTAAATCTGCGATAGAAAGTATCGCAATTCATGCCGTATTTGTTTTCAGCTAATTTTCCATTTCCATACTGGACAGTAATATAATTCATTTAAATCCCATATGACGACGTAAACCTCAAATTACGTGTGGTAAAGAAAAGCCTCTTTATTTATTGTATTTTTACGCCCTTTTCCATATAAACAATTCAAAAAATTAACACGTTCGCAAAAGTGCTATAAATTTGATAGTCAAGTTTTTACTACCAGTGATTCTCATCGGTATAAATACGTTGCACCATGTATCTTTTTTGTTCTATTCATTAAAAATAAATTAATTTAATAGAAGGAACTAGCCCATGTAACCACACCTTAAAATAAATGGAATGTATGTCAATAGTTTTCAGCATATCGTTTTGTAAAATTATTTTCTATTTCTTTTAAGATATTTTTCTGTGTCACAAGTACGTACAAACATTGCTTCTTTACTAAACGATTTGAATTAATACGCCATTCCCCACCAGTACATTGTCATTGTAGTTCGTTCTCAGGTGGTATTCCAGATGGCAATGAGACTCTGATAGTTCTTCCAGGACTTTCTCTGGTGCACATTATTCTTCCATGGTATATTTAGGAGTACATTTTAAGTAATATAATTATATTATATATTGATGGTTGAAGGAAGTAAAAAAGTTTGTAATTTTTATGTTAAATTTTAATAGAGGAAGTTTTGGTGTCTGACACATTTTAATTTAGTTGGTGTACTGGTGTGTAAAGATTTAAAAAACTTTAAAATGGATTTATCAAAAATGCCAAATGAAAAGAAACTTTACCTTTGTAGATGGTATTTTCGAGGTATGTTATTTACGCGTATTTCAGTAAGCAATATATTATTTTCTTATTACGTTTCTTTTAGCTGGTTTCGCTTTATTACCTTTTGTGTGGGCAGTAAATGCAATTTGGTTTGCAAAACAAGCATTTTCTGAACCTCATTTTGAAGAACAAAAAGAACTTAAAAAATGTAAGTAATGAAAAACATTGTATGACTTTTTTTATGTATATTAAATAATATGGCTATTCAGTTGACTAAGAAACTGTTAATATATCTAGTGTTTTATACTATATAATACAAAATAATAATCTAAAAACATTTATGTGAAAATTTCATAACTCTATTGATGTAATTCTTTGCTTGTAGATGTTATATTTTCTGGAGTAGGTGCATTTATATGGACAACAGCACTTATAGCATGGATTATAACGTTCCAAACACAACGAGTAGCATGGGGAGAAATTGCAGATTCCATTACTTATATTTTTCCAACTGGCCGACCATAAATTTTATTTATTAAAGAAGGAAATTAAACAAAGTTTATAAAGTGTTTCTAATTTCAGTTGGTTTCACAAATCACATGATAATACTTAAAAAAAAATATATTCACATATGTGTTAATTTTTCACTAGCCCAGATAATTAATATACGAGGCATTTAATTTTCTTTCGTGAAGAAATTCAAACAGCAAAAAGAATACATAATATATCATTGCGCAGACAACATTTAAATTCTTATTTTTATTCAGAATTTCTATAAAAGTGGCTACAGTAAAAATTTTATAAAAATGTTAAATAATTCAAAAAAATAAAAAATTTTACATATATAATAAAAAAAGAATTTAAAGAAGTTGTAATAAAATTGTATAACTATGAAAGAAGTATAGAACAAAACTATACAGATTGACGTTTATTAAAAGAATTTATTAACTTTTTATAACCATACATTTCCCATAAGCCACCATATCATGATACCATTCTAAACATGTATTACTGTGAGGTAATATGTTAGGTAAATGTAACAGTTTTATTGTAAAGCCGTTAAGTCCCTTTTAAGCATAAAACAGATAACTCATTCCTCTCAGTAATTAAAATACATAACAAATGTCTCGATATAAAACATCCATAAGTTTAAGACACTATACTCACATAAAGAAAAAAAGAAAAACATCATGCAATTTATCATTTAGACCTCTTAAAACCCTTTGGAACCCTTTAAAGCATTTCTTGACGCTTGAACTTTCTTCATTTTCTTATTTAAATTATTTCAGCACAGCTCATTTTTCTTTTTAAGAAAATTTTTTTATAAGCACTAAATATTTCCCTCTCTTTACATAGACTTTACATATTTTGAATTTTCCAATATAGAGAATTATGAAATGTCACATTTTAGACATTTGGAAACTTTATTTTTCAAAAATATTATAAAAAATATATAACTACATATATTTATTATACTTTTAATTACATATTCTCCGAGCAAAGGACTGAGTATGTTACACTTGTCAAAATGAAGATTTTACAGTAAACTTGGATTTTAATTTACAGTACGTAAATTTCAATCAAAAGTTGTTTAAATTTCTCGTAGTATAAATTAAATCTACATGTTGACATAAGTAGTAGATATACTAATACAAATTCTTTTGTTGTATGTTTAAAAAAGTGAAACATATTTTTGTAGTAATTACAGCTGAGTGAAATTAATTATTTTGGAATTTGCAGACGCTACAATATTAATTATTAAAGTAATACTTGTGCTAAGTGACACAAATTTGTAGTTATATTTGCTATAAATATTATCAAATGAGACGATTTCATTGCATTTCGTTCTTATTTTTTTATAACTTTTGTTCTTCAGTTGAAGTAAACAGTTCTTCATCACACAGCACGCCGTTTTTGAACACACAGTTTTAATTCCCTGTAAACCAATCTGGACAGAAACTGAAAAAAACAGTTACAAATGCGTTAGTTTAAATTAAATGAAACAATATGTATAATTTTCTAACAATTCCAATAATTAGAATAAGTATTTACTTTAGTATAGAGATATCAAATTTTTTTTAAGTTATATAACTTTTCATGGAATATAAATTGTTTGAAACTTACACACATAGCAAATAATTCAGATATCATGAGCATGTAAAATACATTATGCCAGCCAGCCCAACGTGAGACAACACCAGCTAATAAAGGACCGACAGCAGCACCGATGCTACCCATTCCATCTATTATAGCAGTAACTGTAGCCAGTGCTTTTGAATTATCTCCTAAAGTAGAATGGGTTCCCAATTCTGCCGATACAGCAGTTGTAATTAAAGCATAGGGGCCATTTACTAATAAGCCAGCTATCAGTAACAATAGTACATTAACTCCTACATTAATGCTACCAATATAATCATAGATAAATAACTGGAAATAGAAATTAAAAGGCCAATAAGTATTAAAATTTAATGCAGAAATTACAAAGTCAAATATTTGTAAGTATCTTAAATCACTTAAAGTTCTTTAAATATGTTGAAAAGATAAACACAACATATTATTATAAATATGTACATATAATTACCGTTGGAACTGTAAGTCCCAACATAACTGTACAAGTCAGAGCATTCATTCCACTATAATCAGATAATACTCCAGCTGCTATAGCGCCAGCTGTCCCTCCAAAGTCAAATAATACAGATATATCTGCACTATACGTCGCACTGTACGTCGCTGAAAAATTGTTGCTTATACATATATATTTTTCATTTAATTCTGTTACCAGCAGTTTATAAATATCATTTAAACTATATTATAAAAATGTAAAAGCAGTATACTAACTTGAATGTGCAATGTACAGTGGCAACCAATAAAGGAATGTGTAACTGACAAGTTTTACAAAAAACAAGGACAAAGAAAACTCGACAACACCAGGAATTTTCATTGCACCCAAAAATCCGATTGCTTCATTTCTGCAAGACTCATGTGCATGCTCACTGCTTCGTAAAATGGGGCTGGCTTCGTTTTGCAAAGAATCTCTTGATTCTTCCTTTAAACATATAAGTTTTAAGTAATTATAAGAGAATATTTAGCTTAAAAATGAACAGAGAATTTTTTAATTATTAATAAAATATAGTGTTATGCTTTTCTAAAATAATTTTCTGAACTATTACATCTTTCTTTAAATAATAAGAATTCATAATTATAATAACAAAAGTATTTCAATTTCAACATAAGTTTCTTTCAACATTACTTATGTTAATTAATATTTAGTGTTAAAATAGTGAACTATCTGCAGACATTTATTTAATAATTCATATTACAATATATGTCAAGAGTTCGAAATATAAAATATTATATTTCCAAACATGATATAGAAAGTTAGTAATTCATATATGTACTACGTTAATCTTAAAATAAAATTATATAAAATTATGTGAACTACTACATTGCAATTTTCGCATGAAAAATATAAAACAAATTAATATATCAGCTTGCAAAACAGACAGAACTGTATAAAAAATTAAATATGCATAGAAATACATGAAATATAGCACCATGCACTTACATCCAAAGCGTCCTGATGACGCCAAGTAGAGCGATAGATGATGCGCTATGATGCAGGAAATGGTTAGGTTAATTTTTAGTAGGATCCCGTTGCGGGCTACATCTTTTTGGAATAGTTACATACAAACTTAAAAATATTTTATATTATTTATCCTATTCACAACTGTTTACAGTAATTATTTTATTGTGTATTACATGTATAATGTACATAAAAATACTTTCTACAAAAATAATAACGGAAATATAATTTAATCAACATCTTATGATAATTATGTACGTCAATTGTATTAAAAATAAAATCTTTACATTAAAAATACTGTGTTGTTGTACATAAATTTATAAGAAAGTTAAACTAGATATTCTAGTGTTAAAAGTAAATAGTGTCCATGTAGATAGTATAGTAAAATAATTTTACAGAATTTTACTAAAAATGTTATTAGACGTTTTATTTCTATAATACTGTGTAAACATTTTTATAAAAAAAGATAAATGTATCAAAACTCACTTCATCTCCAGGATTCACACCTATATCACAGTCATCAATGGCTTCATCAGAACTATTAGTTTCAAGTCTTCTGTATACATGGGTTGAAGGTGGTATACAACCTACATCAATAGGGTTTGGTGCTAAAAATAGGAAAACAATAAAGCCACAAAAACCCATAATGGCTCCAGGTACCATAAAACTCAAGCCCCAGTCAGATTCGACATACTCAGCAGCGATAAGTGTGCCTAAAATATTGCCTAGTGATGTGTGTGAATTCCATATGCCAAATATTAAGCCTCTTTTCCCTTTTCCAAACCAATTGCCGAGGACTGTAACTACACCTGGCCAACCTGATGTTTGAAAAATACCACCTAATGCCTAGGTTACATAAAAACATTTACTTTGTCACCTATTAAATTATACTTTATATATTCATGTATAAAAATATTATAATAAGCAAGTATGAAACTATGTAATAAGTGTCATGTTACTTCATAAGAAACTAAAAAAATGTAAAACAAATTACAAATAAATTAATGTTACTTATATTATTTACAAACAATATACAAAACAAATTTTTACTTATGATGTATATAGTACAAAATTTAATTGGGAATCTTAGTTAGCATTTGATTGTTATACTTAAAAGGTTGGAAAATTCCATTACTTTTGATTTGCGTTATCTGCGAGGTAACAAATTTAATTTAAATTTAATTTAAAATTCTATGAGTTAACTTAAATTCTAGTTTACATTCAATTACACAGAAAGTTCTACAAATAGTTTTGTGAAACACTATTAGGTTCCAGCAAAGTCATCTGTGTTACATGATAGTACATACACAAATTGCTGCAAATTAAAGGTTAAATACCACACGCACAAAAACCATATAAAACTGAAATAATATTACTTATGTAATAAAATAATTTCATTACTTACCTGAATAAGAATAAAATACCAAAGACTGTGAATCTTATAAGCGGTTGCAATACCAAATAAGTAACAAGAAATTCCTGATGCAAGCATACCAAGTGAAAGAAAATATCTCAAATTTATCCTTTCTGCTATAAATCCACTGTGAATATGTTATAATTTTTTAACACTATTTACATTACTTAAAGATTTATACATAATTCATATACTTACCTAATAAACATAGCAATGGCATATGCAAAAAGAAATGCAGAATCCAATAGACCTAATAAAGCTGGCGCATCAGGAGTATCTAAAAAAATACAAAATATTGCAATACAAATATTATAATATAATACACTTTAATTTTTAAATAACTTACTGAAAGGCTCCCAATCGCACCAAATATCCTTGTTTGTTTCATTAATAATAATATCCGCTGGTGGTGATAAACCACTGCAATTTCTGTATAATACATTTTTTACAACAGAAATAGGCTTTCTAGACATATGATAACATGTATAAGCCATGTAAGTAAGAGCTAGTATACCACCTTTGTGCCAAGCCATACGATTGACTCTACATTGCGGACAACATTGTTTTGTCACTGATGTAATAAATTTTAAGCCATGAGGGATGTTTCTTGATGTACCAGCCATATTTTTGAATATTAATTTCCTTCTGTATTATTATATTCTGGCAGATAAAGCTAATTTTTTATTATCACAGTTTGTCCTCTAAGATTGTAGACTTCAACTTAATATTTCAGTTGTTTTCAAGTTTTAAATACTTGTAAAACGTTATATTATCAAAGGCAAATATTTAAAGAAATAAAAATTAAATGTTTCTACATTTAAATGATCAATATGTCTTCAAAGCGTACATTAAATACTGTTTATTTTCTATTTCTGGCAGTAAGAGATTACTGTGCGATTGTGTTGTATTTCTGATAAGCAGTAAGAAATCGGTGTAAATCATGACCGAAGACAAAGAAAGTTCAGGTTATCAATGTCGGACGTTTTAACTTCTGATAAACGACGAACAAAACTTTCACCGCAACATATTGTCAGAGAAAATACATTTACTTTTATTTATATACATATATACATTATTTAATTAACATAGTGGAAAATGACAACGTCAAATCATTCCACTAGTTCTACACTGCCACATTTTTATTCGAATACACATTACTGTGCATCATTCCACCTTGCACCATAGAGTTGGTTATTAACGCATTATAATCACAGCGAAGTCAGGTTTTTTAATTTTGATGATATAGTGATTTTAGTAATTTACGTCCGCCATTCGTAAATAATGTTTACGGTTTATGACAATAGAAGATATATACAGATACACTGACTACAGAAATATTAATACATGACAGTGTCCCAACCATTAATAGTTCGGCTACATACATACAGTGACTAAAAATCTCAATTTGTTTCCAATTAAGTATACCATGCTTGGTATGAGTGAAAGAAAGTTGATGACAGAGAAACACGTACATAAGTATAATAATGAAGTCAAACATTTCTCAGGAGCGTGACAGTCAGCTAATCACACGGTTAGTGCTAAGGTCCAATTCAAGACGGCGCTAGTGTCGTATGGGATAGAAACTGCTCTCTCTGTTGCTACATTGTAAATATGCAATAGAAAATGTCCCGATTAATAAACATCAGTAAATTTAGCACTCCTTTTTTGAGAATCAAAACAATAATTAGTTATGGTTAGTGTTGCGATAGTCCAAGAGTTCCTCATGAGTTTTAAAAAGATTCCTGGAAAAATAGGAGCAAGAAAGTTGCAAAATAGGAATCATAAAAGTCAATACAACTTTTTATTAAAAAATGTCCAAAAATTGTTTCTTCCGTTTTTTACGCTATATGACATCCAATGAGAGGAGCGGTAGTACATTTTGCTTCACTGCGAAGAACCAAACTACATTTTATTCAATTAAAAATTCGAAGCCACATTTTCATATTTAAGGTTTGCAATTAATTCTTGGTGTAACGACCGCAACATTAAAGTACATCTGTCAACATATAACTTTATACAATTCAATTCGCAAACCCCATGTGTTGTATTTTATATTCTTTTTTTTTAGCATAGTATAGATGACCGTGTGTTATTGCTTTGCAGTAGAAGCCTTTATCATTAAACAGTGAACTGCCAGGAAAGCCGACTATGGCTTATTTAAATAATTATTACTGAAGACGTTCAATATAGTATTGTAATGTGAAGAACAGCAAACAGAATGTCTGTAAAATATGTTTAAAGATGTATATATATGTAGATATATTACGTTAGGGTATAACGAATACCTGACGTTTATTATAATCATCATATAATTATAATAAATTCTAAAAAGTACGCAAAATGTGTTCAATTAATTATTAGAAATATTATAATAGATAGATAAATATTATAGAGATAGATTATTTTATTTGCAATGTAAAATATTACGAATTTCTGTTTTCGTTCGTCTTAAATGAACGCCACGGCAGGTACCATTATTACTGATGCTACGCATCTACCTTACCGACTCGTATAGTCACGTGATGTGAAACTACAGCCCCTTTCTGGCATCACTGATTACAAATTTTACGGTTATATCAGATCATGTACAAAGAACAAAGAGGTTATGAGAAATTGAGGTTATACATTTAAATTTCCATTAAAGTCTATAATTGTATAATAAGAATGAGTTCAAACGGTTTAAAATATGGTTTGAAAAAGAAAGTGTAAGTCCACTGCAAAAATCGGTAACTTTATTCTAAATGATTCTGTTTTTATACTATTAGTAATTATTATCACCCATTTTACACATAATGTAGTTTTCGAATTTTATTAAGAATAGTTACATGTTAATAAAGTTTAATACACATTTAATGTTACATTCAAATAATTTTGTATTGTAAAGTGCTGAAACTTTTATATGTATTGTGATAATCTGAATATTTTGTTTTTTAGATGTTAGTGTATAATGCAATGTAAATAACGTTGAATCTCTCCTTAAAATTGTACACTTTTTAATACAAATAAATATTAACATTAACATAGCCCATATTTATTCATACTTTATGAGTAAAAAAAATGAGGTTGATTACTTCTTGAATGCTTAATTTTACAGAGATACACACCCGACAGGGGTAAGATGTCAAAAATGTTTAGAAATAGGACACTGGAGTTATGAGTGTAAAGGAAAAAGAAAGTATGTCCATAGATCATCTCGAACATCTCAATTGAAAAAAACTTTAAACAAAAAAGACACAAATTTTATGTAAGTAACATAATATATTATTAAAAATATTTCATTTACTATATATTAAAGCATAAATAATATACAATTTATAAATGTCAAATGATTTTTTAGTTACAGTAAACTGTATATAGATTATACGACCAATTTCTAATATATATATATATGTATGTATACATATATATATATTATAATATATATATATATATATATATATAATACTAATAAGCATTAATTACTAATATAGTATTATTACTGTAATTAAATTTATAATATAATGGTCAAAATATTGATATAACCTACTATTTAACAGTAGCAATAATATTTCAAATTCAAACGATGAAGTTTCACGGAAACAGGATAAGAATAAATCAAAGAAGGATCGAAGGAAAGTAAGTTTATCTGATACAAGTAGCAGTGATTCCACAGAAAGTGATTCAAGTATTGGCTCATCCAGCAGTGATAGCAGCAGCAGTGATACGAACAGTAGTAGTAGTAGCAGTAGTACTAGTAGCGGCAGTAGCAGTAGTAATAGTAGCAGCACTACTAGTAGCAGCAGCAGCAGTAATAATGCTAGCTCAAATAATGATAATAGTGATAAGTCTGTTCATAATTTTGTAAAGAAGAAAAAACGTCGAACAACTAAGAATTAAACTAAATTGACTTTTTTATATCAAAGTTTTATGGTATTGTTAAAAATATATTCCAGTATTCATGCTATTTTGTATTAAAACAAGACATTTCTGAGAATATCTGTTGCATTACAGTAAATCTCTGTATAATGCAGATTCATTTAATGTGAAGAGAATAGTGTGATAGAACTCATAGAATTATAATAATTAACACACTGAGCGCCGGCAACATCTGAGATATTAAAGCCCAAATGCAGACCACATTTGCCACATTGAAAATATTTAAAACTTTATACATTTTCGTAAAATAGTATATGTTAATTGCAGATTATATGCAAACTTACAAATTGCTCATTACATACAGATTTACAAATCCGCATTATCGCGGGACAGGCATTAATTGTGTTAATGTGATTTATTTCACATAAGATGTATCCTTTGCATTGTACAGATGCCTAGTGCACAGTAGGAATTGTACCACTTATTTATTTATTTCGGAAATTAAATATTTTTCTATATTTTGCAAACAAGAGTGTCTCAAATCATACTAATAACAAATACTCTAAATCTTGTTTAAATATTATCAATATTTATACATTATACTGTAATAATATTTGATAATTAAATGTATTAAAGTAAATAAATTTTCTGTTATATTGGAAATACTCTCTCTATCAATAATTTTTGTCTATAATTATTATTACTTTGCACAGCTATATTTATAATTTATATATTTTTGACCACTGAGATATTGTTGAACAATATTATATCTAATACTGAATCAAAATCCTGCAGAATAGAATACAGAACGATACAGCACATTCAAACAATTTAAAAATATTCCAAAAAGTTAACGAGTAGTAATTTGAAATACTGTATGAAGTATACAATATGCATTAGCTATGGTACAAAAATAAGTATTGTGGTAAAATATGTTGTAGTTAAGTTTAACTGTAAACAACAAATGATATGGTAATTATAGATTACAAGTTCAATTTTTAACTTAAAACCCATTCATTACCGACTTGAGTATAATTTTGCATATTCTCTTTAAATAATACCATGTGTGTACAATGTCACATAGGTAAAACAGATTTTTTTGATACAGCATAAAACATTTTATACTTTTATATTTAAAAATATTTACCTCATGAATTAATTATAAAAAAACACATTTACAGGAAGCAACTGTCATTCCTTTGCTATCTATGCTGAATATGAGTTACTTATATTATTCCTTCCATGAATATATTAATTAAATAACGAAAATCTAGTATATTGTTACATGTTTTATTCTGGATATAATTTTTTACATGAATTTTTAAAACTTTACATATTTATACAAAAATATGGATATATTACAAAAGAAATAGAAAATGCAGTTATCAATCTTCAATTTCATCTGGAAGTGTCTGAATGATTACTTTTCTTTTAGGTTCATACGTAAAATTATTTTCTTTGAAAATATCACTGTCATAGAATGGAGCTATGTTATAAATGGTAACTTGCTTAGCCTGAAAAAAAATCAGTAGAATTAATAGTACACACAATATAATTACATAAATTACTATTTCATGCGTTAATGTCAATCTTTTAGTACTAGATTACGCATATATAATATTATTATATTATAATATTATAATCTGATTTAATGCAGAAATAGAAAAATAAGTTTGTATTCAAATAAGTACAAATATTTTTTACCCTCTCAAGAAACTCTTTTTCATGAATTTCAATTGTACCGACTCTACCTCCACGCAGTGCCCGTTGGTATGCAAGTGTATCAATTGTCATTTGTCGCAAAATATAATATAGTAACTCGTTATTGTCTTTTTGATATGACAAATAATTTTGGAATGTCTGGAATATAAAATATAAATTAAAACATTAAGATGAACAATTTTTAAATCAATTTCCTGTTTGATTTCAAAAATTTTGTAATTTTCTTACACGTTGCATAGATTTCATTACAGAATACTTCTGACAATCTACAAAACTTTCTAAGACAATTCTGATGGCCATATTTACATCTTCTTCTCGAACACTGTCTCGTAAATGCATTTTTGCACTAGCTTCAGCCATTCTAATAATACTTTCAATGTGACGGACAGTGATTGGAAGACTGCCTGTTGCCTATAAGATCAAAAATTTATATGAAATGCAAATTTTTGTAAATAAACAGGTATTCATGTGCAATCTCAGTACTGTTAACAAATGACTTAATATTATATATGACGTTTTATTAATAAATTTTAAAGTATACATTCTGATAAAAAATTTGTAAAAACTAACGAGACACAATACATTCTTAAAAATGACCACATTGAATCTACATCACCCAATTATTTGTGTATGTGTATATTTTTAACGGTACAATCTGATGATGGATTATGATAATAGAAAAAAGAAATATTCAACAAATTTTAATATGAACCTGTGATACATGTGTTTGTTGAAATCACTATTTAACATAACAAATAATAACAATTCCTTTTTTCTACTATTGTATTATTCAATTCTTAATTAAATAATTGTCTTATAATTTATAATAATATAATTAAACTATGTTTTAAATAAAACGTACATATATAGAAATAATGTAAAAAAAGGAATGCCGAATTAAGTGAAGTGAAAATTGCATATAAAATAAAATGACGGTGTATTGCTTTATTAACAAAAGAGTGATTCATAACACACTTCATATAAATCAAATTTTGTTACTGTCCATAAATTTATAACATTTTCTACAAATAATCACTAGTATATCTCATAAATACATACCATACTTTCTTGTCTTAATTTATTATAAAACTTAGCAATTTTTTCGTTGTCCATGTAGTTTAATGATGGATGAATGTTTTGTTTAGCATATACAATATATTTTTTAAGTAGATGTTGATCGATTGGCTTGTCACGAACATTCAAGTCAATTTCTGTTTCTACTGTTTTATCCGAATTAGTCGGATGATGTTTAATATGCGAATTTACAACAAATTTTGCTAAATGGCGATCTTGCATTGGATCAGCCTCATCCTTCACTACGCATAAAATATCAAAACGAGAAAGTATAGGCTCCGACAAATCAACCTGTAATATTGTAATGTATAAATACATATTAACACAATATTCAGGAATAAACATGATTAACAGTAATTAGTATAAAACGAAATATAGAGACTTAAAGTACAAATATTATAAATAATTATTTGTTTACATTGTCGGAGAAAGTTATACTCGGATCATATCTTCCTTGAATAGGATTGGCAGCTGCAATTACAGAACATCGTGCTTGAAGTGTTGCAATAATGCCGGCTTTAGAAATAGAGATACTTTGTTGTTCCATAGCCTCATGTATAGATGTTCTATCTTGATCGTTCATCTGATGCAATAATGGAAAAATATTTAATGTTGAACATTTTTTTCATGAAATGTATCATTTGTATCATTTGTATCATCGTATGTATCAAATGTATCATGAAATGTAATATTTTGGGAAAATATATACTTTGTCAAATTCGTCAATTAGGCAAACGCCATTATCAGCGAGAACCAAAGCACCTGCTTCTAAAGTCCATTCTTTTGTTTGAAAAGACCGTTTAACGTATGCTGTGAGACCAACAGCAGATGCACCTTGACCAGTAGTAAATACTGCTCGAGGTGCTATTTTCTCGACATATTTCAAAAATTGTGATTTAGCAGTACCTGGATCGCCGCACAAGAGCACATTTATATCTCCTCTAATTTTGTGCTTATTCCCTGTCCAAAAAATCTAAAATTATTAACTATATTTAAAATGCTAACATTAAGTTCAATTTCAAACTATATTAAGAATGTAAACGAACCAGGATTCTTTAATACACCACCAAATATTGCTAAAGCCAGAGATCTTTTAATATTATCATGTCCATAAATAGAAGGAGCAATACTGGCTACGATACGTTCAGCTATTCTAGGTTCTTTGCTTAAACGAATGATTTCTGCAACATCTTCTTCTGTTAAAGCTTCTACGACATATTTTGAATCTTTCACTTCTAAATGGTTGACCATAAGAACAGTTGAGAAAACTGGAAAACCCTGCAAAGAGGTATTTAGTTCAGTGTTTATTCTACAGGATGACTGAATTATATTTGTTGCAAACAAATATAATTCAGTCATTCAACAAAAGTTGCACTAATTCAGTCATAAAACAAAAGTTGCACGTTTCATAAAATTTAGGTAAAATATATCAGTTTTTATTATGTTTATTTTATAAGAATATAAATAAAGCATACTTGTTTCGTATTTAGTGAACCATCATAACTGTTCGTATAAATAGCAGTTATATCAACCTCATCACCAGGTTTACAACGATCAGCCAAGTCGGATAAAAGAATGCAGTCCATTGTTCTTGGCACTCTACCTGCAGGTACTCGACTAGGAGATTCTTGAATAGTTATTTTTTGGTAATTTCGATAAATCGTTTTTTCCATATTGATCTGAAATATTTATGTAATGGAGCGGGTTTTTCTACCAATAAAATTTATATTCATTCAAATATTCATTTGTCAAAATAATATTTCTTTATAAATGCTGTTTAAAATAATGAAAATAAAATAATTACTATGTAATAAAGTAACATTTGTAACTTAATAAATAACTTATCGTTTTTTAATATTTTTATGCGACTAATTTGTTAAAAACGTATGAATTAATTTTTTTAATACATTTAAAGTTTAAGTTTTCCTGTAAGGCATAATTTTCATTCATATTTAAATACAAATACATGTTTAAATGATTACAGTAAATGGCCCACTGCTATGACAGTGAGGACAGGAATTTGGCTTCACTTCCGTGACCTGATTTTGAATCAAAGGACCCACGACGCCAGTACATTTTACACAATCATATTGTACAATTGATAATTGAGGTAAAACACCAGTGCTTGCTGTCACAACTCCCAACGTTCGAACTAATTGATTTAAATGCAGTTTTCTAAAAAAAAACAATTTATTTAGTTATATTTTTATACCTTCTGAAGAACTGTAGAGAAAAGTAATATTCATTACAATTTGACTTATTTTATTAATAAATACTTGTATACTATTAAATGATTTGATTTAGAACTGATGAACAATAAATACAAATATTAATAATAGTAACCTGAAAGTGTGAATATCTTCTATTAACGGCAATTCAGATATTCTAACATGAATTTCACTTGTTACTCGCTCGTAGCTTGGAAAAATGGACATTACCAAATCTTTTGCAACTTGATCAAAAATTTCCAGCATTTGAAATGGAGCTTCTGGGAGGAAATATGCTAAAACATGTTCTTTTGCAGCAAGAATAGGAAACTCTACCATAAAACTTGACTGTAAGATAAATATTAATATTAGTATCTAATAATAAAAAGAACTAATAAAAATGTTATACTACTTACTTGATTACTTTCACACATCAGTCGAATACGTTCTTTGTATAAATACTGTCCATGTTGATCAGCATACGTACGAAGGAAACTCTTGAATCTATTTGAAATTTCAGTACGAGGGCCTAACAACATGACCCATTCTTTAACACTGTAGCCTTTTGTATCTTCCAAATTTTCAATAGATTCCACCATCTAAAATATAATGTTTTTATATTTTTATTATTATATTGGTCAATAAAGGCCAAATTTTTTCTTATTTGAAATCTTTTATTTTTAGCCAACATGACTATTAAATTGACATTAGTTTAAAATATTTTTTGAATACTTTATAATATACTTGAAGTACAGTAACTTTTTTGATTAGACCAGTTTCATCTGTGTGCAGTGTAATGAAATATAAGTGTACTTTATTAAAGTATATGACATTCTTTTTATACACATGTACAAACCTCTGTATCCTCGATCTCTCCAACTGCAGCTTTTTCTGCTAATCTGCGTTTACGGCTACGAGTATCATCTTCATCACTTTGCTCTATAATGTGATTAAAATTACTTTCATTATCTTATTTATACCTAGCAAGAAGAAGAAATAAGGAAAAATAATATAAATCTATTTTACCATATAAGAGATCATCCCTTATAATTCCAGCAGCTCTATCACGTCTGTTCATTGCTTCTTCTGCTGCTATTCGATCATCTATTGATAATTCAGAGTATTCCTCATCGTCAACAACGTTTGGATCATATCGGTCTAGTGCAGGCATTGGTCGATAATCTCTGCAATAAAATTAAATACAGATTTTATTTTGCATTCTGAAATGTTAACAAAGAAGTAATATACATTCTTTGAAAATCAATACATAATTATGAGAATTAGCTATTTTTGTAACTGTGCCTCAAATATTGTAACTCATTGGATTGTGATTCATCTGATATTTGTTGCAATTTGTTTACATAATAAACAAATATAATAAAAATACTGTTACAAATGCTGGTATACAAACAGGAAAATATACTAACGCTTCCATGTTATCACCAAACAATTCTTCTCCTTCTTCTTCCACCTCCTCATTCACATACTCATCATCTCCACCGAGTAAATCAGCTTCATCTTCAAATGGTTCATCAATATCAGGTGCAGGGGAAGTCATGGCTTCTTGTCTGTTTGATCGAACTGGAGAACTTGCTTCACTCTGTAAAACAACACAAGTATGTGCATTATAAAAAACATTTCTAGATTGCAACTGTTCAAAATAATATTTTAACTTGCGGGCAGCTTAATAATTATGAACTAAATTATATAAAATCGAAAATGGAAATTACGTTACAATACATTGGCAAACATTACATGAAATAATCATACACATTTCAAACAAGAATAAAGTCAAATAAATTAATTTAGTAAACCTATTGTTAACTACAACATATATATTTAATTTCTATTATGATTCTGAGTTATTATAACTAAACATTTTTTCCTGAAATTATTATATATTGAAACTTTTATATTACAAGCACAAGATATATATAATAGAAATTATTTCCAAAGTAATTTGTTCGTTTACTAGTATTTATTAGTTTTATGGAACTGAAAAATTGCATTATTTATGTCAGTGTTTAATTTGAAATTAAATTTGTTAAAATGTTATCACATATATTTATGAACGTATATATAATCTTAAAAATATTATACTTTAAAACATTGTAACAGGGACATGTAATATGTATAAATTCATTGTGCAGCTAAAAGCTAAAATATACATTGTTAATTTCATAATTTTTAAACTTATAACATTCAATCATAAGACAATTTGTAAATTAAATGTTGTAAAAATTACCATAGTTGTGTACGATTACTCAAGATACAGGTACAAAGAAAAGTGTTGCAAAATGTATTTCAGTTGATTTTTGGATTCTAATTTAAATTGTGTGATGCTACTTAACCGTATAACACTATTATTAAAAAGAAGGCATTGAACAATAAACTAAATTTGTTAAAGTATCCGTTTTCTGTTTAGCAAACAATATAACGAAATCCAATCGCTATGAAAGAAAGAAGAATAAAGTTATAAAGCCATATATTTTGGCGGCAATCTAATAGTATTCGTGTTCTTAAAAAAATATATACTGGTGAATATAATATGACGCAAGAAACTGAAGTTATTCCATTATCTCGTTTCATAACACACATTAGAAAAAGAGATCAGATACCACACTTATTGTAGAATGCATTATAAGTTTGTTGGGATATACAAAGTGATGAAAATGTTACTGAACAAAATTATTAAATTATTAATAAGAATAGTTACTACCAAGACAGAAAGAGGTACTTAATAAACTTGAATCCGTTATATTGTCAAAGACACATAAATGTTTGTCATAAAAATAAGACGTGAAGAAACTAAGAGGAAATTTTAGTTTCTGTTGCTATGGTAGGTGGCCATACTATAGTAAATTTTCGCATGTTTTATGAGTGTTGTACTGCCTCAAAGACGAATGATTTAGTCTTGAGTCTTATGATATCAATGGTGATATCGTTTTATGTGTTGGAAGAAATACAACAAAATTATGGTTGACATTTTGGATGAAGTGGTTTCTCCAGATGATCTCCAGGTGAACATATAACTCATATTTTGCACGAAGGATGTTTCACTTTTACGTTTACCGCAAAATTATTATCTAAAGGCCTATTCAACATAGATAACAGTATAACGCAGAACTCCCATTTGTACACGTTCATTTCTTGTTTTAAGGTTTATGTTCAAATAAACATGTCATTCTTATCATTGTTATAAACAAAATGAGTTGTAAAGTTATGTCATAATTTACAATAACTAATACATTTATACAAATTAGTGTAAATAAAGTGTTATATGGTATTTAACTGTATTAAATAATTTTGTCCATTTAATTAATCAAAATTGCACTTGATACACAGAATTTGTAATAATAAGACCTATAATGTTCATTCAAAAGTTCAATTGGTTGGTGTATAACATTTTCATATGCACATTACCATGTACAATTATAATTATTTAAGTAATGTACTTTGTTATTGAAGTATAATTTTAATTCCAGAGATACGAAAATATATTTTATGAACAAACAAAAACATCTACTGTTACAAATACAGCACAGTTTGAATATGCATGGTGTCTTGTAAGAAATAAGTATCCGGCAGATGTTAAGAAGGGGATAATGTTATTAGAAGACTTGTTTACTAAAGTAGATGAATCTGAAAAACGAGATTGTCTTTATTACTTAGCTATTGGGAATGCTAGAATTAAGGTAACTTAAATTAATAGTTTATTTACACAATCTAGAAAAGATTAATTATGAAATTACTATATAAACACAATTTAACTAGTATAATTTTCTGTTCAAAGATGTATATATAAATGTAAAACAATTAACCTTTAAATTGC